>CM054813.1:19286295-19464416 GCA_028984105.1 Lavandula angustifolia | reverse complement strand
ATGATCTGTTCGAAGGGATTGGGCAACCGAAAGATATGGTGACGAAAAATGGGCCATTGTGCCTGACGGGAAAACCAGTTGGAAACATTAGAAAGTGGATTGGGCCAGTATATTCCAACACTTTGCTAATGAAACAAAAGCGATAAGTTGTGGAAGAAGCTGGAAAATATGTATGAGCGCAAATGCTTTTAGTTTGAACAAGGCTTGGTGTTTGGAAGCGGAGTTTGCTCGTATAAGATATGCTGATGGCTCGAGATATGGTAGAGCATTTGAGTACTTTCCGGGGCTTGATAAATCAAACGACCAATTTAAAGCTAAATTTGGATGAGTGAAGCGACGGCTTTGTTCTTATTCAGTTCATTCTTACGGACGGTTGGGACACGATGGTTGTCTATCGTTACTTTAATTCAGCTCCCAATGGTGTTTTGACTATGGCACTTGGCAAAAGAGGCAGTGATGAATGAAGAATTTAGAAGGAGAGAACAAGGATTGACCGCGGAATCCCGAGGCCTTGGTTTCGAGAAGAAAAGAACGAAGGGGAGAAGCGAGAGCGAGAGGACCCAGCCCAACAAGCGAGAATAAATCGAGGGAGGAGGTAAGATTCGAAGAAAAATATTGAAGTGCTATTATTGTCGTAAGATGGGTCACTTATAAGAGTGTTTGCAGGATTTTGAAGGCAAAATCTGGTGATCAAAAGGGCAAAGCTAAGATGGTGGAAAAAGAAGAAGAAAAGATACTACGGGAGTAGTGGCGTGCGGATGAAGATATTTGTTTTTACCATGTGATGATGGTATGCTGTGAGTGCTACTCTGCCACGACATTGATTGGCTAGTAGATTAAGGTGCTTCCTATCATGTCTCTATCTACGGGCATTTCTTCTCTACCTATACCGGCGGTGATTTTAGCTATGCGAAGATGGGGAAATGAGTCAAATCCTGAGTTGTTGGCATTGGAGATATATATCTTGATATGGATCTTGGTTGTTAGTTGGTTTTGAAGAATCCTTGCATGTCCCAAGTATGCGTTTGAATCTTATTACTACTGGGGAAAACTTGATGATGATGGTTTCTTCTTTTTACGTGAAGGTGGAGGTAGATGGAAGCTTACGAGGGGAAATCTCATTGTTGCTAGGGGAGGAAAGAAAAGAAATACTCTCTCTTGGACTCGTGTGAGGTTAAGCGAGGGAGAGATAAATTGATTCGTGATTGCTCTATAGATCTTTGGCCACTAGAAGGCTTGGACGTATAAGTGAGAAGGGGATTGGACAACTTGTTGGAAGAAGCTCCTACCTTAGTCCAAGTCACTACTCTTAGACCTTGTATTGATTGTATCCATGGAAAACAACATAGAGTTGCATTTAAGAGTAAACCTCCATCTCGGGATGTCGAGCTAGTTAAAATTAGTACATGCCGATGTGTGCTACATGAAAGATAAGTCTCTTGGTGGTGCGATTTATTTTGTGAGTTTTATTGATGATTTTGCACGGAAAGTTTGGTGTTTTCCTTTGAAATCTAAAGATCGAGGTCCTTGAGATTTTCAAAGACTTTCATAGCGAGTTGAAAGAGAGATGGGCGAGGCGTGACGTGTTCGGGCGGATAACGGTGGTGAATCCGGAGGGCCCGTTTGAAAGCTTATTGCACCGGATCAAAGGGGATCGTACTTGAGAAGAGCATTCTCTAAGACTCCTCGGGGAAAATGGTATTACGAGAGAGGATGAACGGATCGATTGCTGAACGTATTAGATGCGTATTATCCCCCAATGCGAAGTTGCCTAAGTCTTTTTGGGTTTGAGGCTTTGAGAATGTGTCGATCTTATTAATCTTTCTCCATCGGTTCCTTTGGATGGTGATATTCCCGAGAGGGTTTGGAAAGGAAAAGAAGTCTCTTTCAAACATTTGAGAGTCTTTGGTTGTCGGAGCGTTTGTCCGTATTCCTAAAGATGAAAGAAGCAAAACTTGATGTGAAATCAAAGCGATGTATCTTCTTGGGTTATGGAAATGAAGAGTTTGGCTCCCCACAGTTGTCATGATCCGGGTTACAAGAAGGTTATCGAAGCGAGAGATGTTGTCTTCCTCGAGGAGCCGGACTATTGAAGACGTTGAAAAAGAAAAGAATCGAAATTGCCGAGAAGAGATTCCTATTGCGGTTCGAGTCTCGAGAACTAGTCGATTCCGATCACGGGGGAGGTGAATCGGAGCGAAAGAAGAGAACATAGATGGTGATGAAATTGTTTCCGATGAGCCAGGGAAGTGAAGCGCTTGACTCCACCACCGGTTCGAGGATGAAGTTAGGAGATCTACGGAGAGAGAAGATACCTTGAGCGGTATGATCTAGCGAGTATGTTTTGATGACGGATGGAGGAGGGGGCGAGTGTTATAGTGAGGCTCTTGATCATGAAAAGAAAGAAGAATGGTTGCGGGCCGTACGAAGAGATGGTGTCCTCTGCTTGAGAATCACATTTATGAAACTTGTTGAAGTTGCCTAAGGGGGAGAGAGCTCTAGAATAAATGGAGTGCCACCAAGTGAAGAACTTCGAGAACAAACTTCTCAATCAGAAGTACAAGGCGAGGCTCGGTTGTGAAGGGTTTTGGTCGAAGAAGGGTGTAGATTTTGAGGAGATTTTTTCTCATCGTGGTAAAGATGTCTTCCATTCAATCTTTTTGTTCTTGGTATTGCGCTAAGCTTGAATTTAGAGATTGAACTGACTTGATGTGAAGACGGCCTTCCTACATGGTGATTTGGAAGAAGAAATTTACATGGAGCAACCGGAGGGATTTAAGGAAGTTGGTAAAGAGAGTAAGTGTTTGTCGTCTCGGGGAAGAGCTTATATGGTGCAAAAGCGAGCAGAGACGGGTGGTATAAAAGTTTGACTCCTTCATGACGGACCAAGAGTATAAGAGGACTACATCTGATCATTGTGTTTATGTGAAGAATTATTCGAGATGGTGATTTTATTATTCTCTTGCTTTATGTCGATGACATGTTGATTGTAGGTCGCGGCGTCGAGAAAATTGTGACTTGAAGAAAGATTTGAGCAAGTCCTTCGCAATGAAGGATTTTGGGACGAGCTAAATGAGATTCTTGGGATGAAGATCTCACGAGATAGACAACATGGAAAGCTTTGGTTGTCACCGAGAAAAGTACATTAAGAAAGTACTTGATCGATTTAACATGGCGGTGCTCAGGAAGTGTCTACTCCACTTGCGGGCCGCTTCAAGTTGGCGTTGACGGTGTCTACCAAAGTGAGAAAGATGAAGAGTGTATGAAGAAAGTTCCTTATGCATCGGCCGTTGGCGATCGATGTACGCTTATGGTGTGCACTGGGCAGGGCCATAGCTCGTGCGGTTGGTGTTGTTAGCCGGTTTCTCTCTAGCCCGGGTAGGGAGCATTGGAATGCTTTTCATAGTGGATTCTCGAGGTATTTCAAGGGGACTTCTAATGTGTGTTTGTGTTTTGCAATGGCTAAAACAATCTTAGGCGGTATTTTTGATGCGAGATATGGCGGGTGATTTTGATAGTAGAAAGTAAACCCGTCTCGGATGCCTGATGAAATTTGCGGGTTGTGCGATTTCATGGCAAAGTAGGCTTGCAAAAGTGTGTTGCTCTTTGAGCAACTGAAGCCGAGAATATATTAAGCGATGTTTGAGCTAGCAAAGAAGTTCTTTGGTGCAGAAATTCCTACGGGAATTAGGAATGAAGCAAAGAAGTATAGTCTTCATTGTGATAGTCAAGCGCGATTACATTTGTGTAAGAATTCTACCTTCCGTTCTCGATCCCGAACACGTTGATGTGAGGTATCATTGGATTCGAGATGTTTTGGATCGAGTTGTTGACACTCGAGAAGGTACGCAGAGATGATAATGGTGCTGATATGTTGACCAAGGCGTTGCGAAAAGAAAGTTTATCTTTTGTAGGAAAGAATTTGGATTGGTCGAGTTCCCCGCGGTGGTGACGGGGGAGATTGTTTGGGTTGGGTCGGCCAGCGCTTTTTTTAATCAAAGCTTATTAAGGCTTTGACCCGCTAATATAATATATATATATTATATATAAGAAAGTTTTGTTTTTGATTATGATATGAAAAAGCCGGCGTGAGCGAAAGGGATTTGATTAATTTCAATAATCATTGGCTGACGGGCAAGGGTTTCAAGAGCGGAAATAAAAATAAATTCATTAAATGCTGCGTTCAGTTTTTCCTTGGTCCGAAATCTTTGCTTCTTCTACTTTGGCCTCCTCGCATTGTGTGTTCATCTTTGTGATTTCTATTCATCTACCGCTTCAATTTGGGATCTCCATTGGTATCGTATTTCAAATTCTATAGATTGTAGTTGGATATACTTGTGGTGTTTTCATTGGTAGTCTGATTGGTGCTTATATCTTGGAGTCCTGGGATTGATTTGTTAACTCTTTATCATCATAGTGGAGTTATTTTGTTTGGACTAGGTCCGTGGTTTTTCCAGAGTGGGTTTTCCACGTAAAAAATTCTTGGTGTTCTTGTCGCATTTAATTTCCATGGGGTTATTATTTTGGTGAATTGTCCATCTTATTTTAATCAGTGGATTGGGAAATTGGATTTGTTTCCCGTAACAAAACTTTGGATGCATCTATTTTTTTTTTAATTTTCCAACAAATATTCAAAATAGGATTTGTAGTTGGTATTTGAAATAGGACTTAACCAAATTGAACAATTTAATGAATGTTGCACGAAAAGTAAATATTGACAAGTCATCTCTATTTTTCTTTATGAGTCCTTTGTGAGATATATATTTCATATTAATATATATAGATATTTCCATGAGATTGTGATCATGGGAACATTGGATGATCAATAAGCAACTTCATTTCACTTCCCACGTGTCCCTAGTCTAGAGTATGATAAGTCAATATAAATAATATTTTATATCTCATATTACATTAAATTAATTAAGCAGATTTAATGAACTTGAAAATGACTATATTACAAATCTTTATTGTCGACTAATTAAGGTGGACATAAAGTGTAAATTATAATACGATTTTTGTGAACCTAGGAGATCCTATACATGATTAATAAACAAATATACCACTCCTGTTGTCTCTTGATGGTCCAGTTAGATGTGCTTGTTAAGATTCTAATTAGTATCTTAAGTGTTTGGTCGTAACAGATTGCCGGATTATTGCCTTATAATGAGTTCGTGTGGCTTAATGCATGAATGTATGATAGATATATTAATTGGTTGGTGCCTCAAGTCGGAGCAATTGTTTGAAAATGGTTAAGATCATTTTGAGATGGGTGTGGTGAATTAAGATTTAAAATATTATCAAGATATTGAGGATAATAAAAGTTTGGATTATAATTAAGTTTAGGGCTCCTCTTGTAGGCCCTATTGAAAGAGAGAAGTAACTTCAAGCAAAGTGACCCTAATACTATTACAATTGCGAGGTGAGTTTTACTATCTAAAATCTCTTTAGAGTTATTAAGACTTTATGAAATGTTATGTTTATCCCTGAAAATATTTTTTGTGCGTTCTACTTGTTTAATGCTACGAATTTAATCGATCGAGATTTTTGGGGGGCGGCTCAGCATGCTAGTGAGTATTGTGTGCACCGTTGTTAGTAGTCGCGATAGGTTGATTGTCGTTGTTTGCTAGCAGTTTGAGATGACATATGAGTTCCAACTTTAAGTCCCCAATGGTTTGGATCTCTCGGGTCGAAACCCGAGATTATGGGACTCGTTGAGTTTCAACCTAAAGAATCCGAAAGTAAGGAGGTATAGAGTAAGAGTAACAATAGAACGCGACCGGTGTACACGCATAATGAAAATAAATGTTGGTCATGATTGAGAGTGACTTTATTTTAAAACCTTGGAAGTCGTATGTTTTTTGCATAGATAAACTATTTATAAAAAATATTTATGAGTCGAGTACATTAATGCTCGGCAAAATATTTTCCAAATGTTTTCGAGTTGAGCGGCTAGTGACGTGGAGTTGAGGCGGGGTTTCACTGTTTGCTTAAACCATAACTTCCGTTTAGTCTCGGTTCTTTTGAGGAACTTTACTAAACTTGAACTTGTACTTAATTGATGGTCCTTGTGATATATTCATACTCTTTTGATACAAGTTTGCAATGACTCAAATGGTGCCGAACTATATTTCAAATACATAATTATTAGTATATAAAGTATCTTTGTTCTGACACGTTTCATTTATTTTAATGAGATATTTCTCTAGTTATTCGCCTTTATACAGAGTATTCAAGTATTTTATTTTCATTCTTTTTTCCCATTTCTTTTCTCCAACCTCTAATCGCACCCTGACTTTAATGCATTCCCTCGAGAATTGGGGTGTGACAAAGTGGTATCAGATAAAGCGAACTTAGGATTTAATCACAAATGACAGGAGATGAGGGAGTGGGTTGATCTAGGGATGGCAAAATTGTAGGTCGGGTCCGGGTATCATATTACCCGGACCCGCCCTGCTCGATGGAACCGCAGAACCGCCCCATCCCGTGGACCCGTACAGGTCTGTTAATTTGGCCCCGGAACCGGACCCGCCCCGCAGAAGACCCTGTTTTTTTTTCATTTTACGTCACTATTTAAAAAAAAAAAACTCTTCGCTACGAGAAATAATCAATTCTGCAAAATCATCATTGTCAACACTACTACAACAAACATTAAAAGCTCAAATTTCAACACAAAACAAAGCACAATTTCACATGTTAGTTCCCGATTAAACCAAAATACATATCATAAATTCATAAAGATGTCCTCATAGATAAAAGTAGGAAATTTCCTCTAAATCACCACTTGATTTGTTGATCACCATTGTAAGGCAATTAAAAACTCCACCTAACAAAGATTAAAGAAGAGTCGTGTACTCATGTTTTAGTTAAAAAAACATTTCACTAATATATAATTCGAGTTAAGGATTTACCCAATTCACTTTGGAGACTACTAGGCTTCCTTCGTTCGTTGTCATCATCGGCATCTTGAAGAATGGTAACCACTTGCTTTTTCTCTACGTACGATAATAAAAAATCAATCAAAATCTACAAATATAAAACTTAGTATATATTTGTAGCTTATATTTCTATAAGTTAATTTTTCGTTAGATGTATTTTCACTTGTTATAAAAAGTTTTTTCAATTGTAATTGTTCATTAATCGTAATTGTATTTATACATATAATTCATTTCTATTAAAGAATAGAAAATTAGAAATAAAAAATAGTTTTAAATTTATATTTTTGGAAATAAAAATATTAATTTCCATTTTTGAAATACATGCATGTAATTACAATTTTGAATATAGTATATTGAAATCTAGAAAATTAATATTTACATTTTATAAGATAATTTTTTTTGTTAGATGTATTAATTTTTTTTTTATTTTAGTATGTCATATTGTTATATATAGCTATACGTTGTAGAATATTGACAAATATGAACGTTAGGAACGACCAATGGAATAAGTGCATCCCAAAAAAATTATTGATGCGAGTTTGAATCCCATGAATAATGCTTTTACGGGGTTCAGCCCAATTTGTGGCGAGTGTAGTGCGGGGCGGGCGGGGAGCCGGACCCGTTACGTGCGGGTCCAGCGGGTACGTATTCTTTTGTTATCCCTAGGTTGATCAAAAATAAAAAAAACGAAAAATTATAGCAATGAGCGTGGAATAATTTTATGATTAATTATCCACAATAAATTATTCTTGAAATATTCTCTTTCGAAAGAGTTAGATGATCTAGCAAAATGAATTAAATTTACAAGAAATTCTCAAAGTACGGAGCAAGAGAGATAAGCTTCTTTATGGAATTTCTCTATCACCTGGTTCAATAGATATATATGGCGTCTCTTATGTTCGGTTAAGAATGTTTATTGTTGAGCTTCAACACGAAGTTAAGTATGATGAAGTGGTCCTATGTTTGTACTAAGTTATGAAAGAAAGACTAGCTCATATATATATAACCGTAAGCTCCATATTTAGAGAAATAAGAAAATTCCTAAGGTTATGTAATATCTCAAAGACAAGAAGAGGTATTGTTGAAATTACTAATCATGATGAAAGTACAATATTCCTAGTTGCAATGAGACAAGCTAGAATCAAGATTTTTAAATCCACGATTTGTTTCTTAAAACATCTATGAATGGTTGATATAATAGAATAACATCATATGAACCATTGTCCGGTGAAAATATAGACTGCTACTTTATCAATATAAGGAGCAAATCTTAGTATATCCTTAAGTACCATACCGAAGTAGTTAAATTTCGAGGACGAAATTTTTCTTTAGGTTAAAAGAATGTGATATCTGGAATTTTCTTATAATTGCTTAAGAATTATTTAATCCTTAGTTATGGATATCAAACTTTGGATGCATCTATATTTTTTTTTTAATTTGCAACAAATATTCAAAATAGGATTTGTAGTTGGTATTTGAAATAGGACTTAACCAAATTGAACAATTTAATGAATGTTGCACGAAAAGTAAATATTGACAAGTCATCTCTATTTTTCTTTATGAGTCCTTTAATTGTGAGATATATATTTCATATTACTATATATATTATAGATATTTCCATGAGATTGTGATCATGGGAACATTGGATGATCAATAAGCAACTTCATTTCACTTCCCACGTGTCCCTAGTCTAGAGTATGATAAGTCAATATAAATAATATTTTATATCTCATATTACATTAAATTAATTAAGCAGATTTAATGAACTTGAAAATGACTATATTACAAATCTTTATTGTCGACTAATTAAGGTGGACATAAAGCGTAAATTATAATACGATTTTTGTGAACCTAGGAGATCCTATACATGATTAATAAACAAATATAACACTCCTCTTGTCTCTTGATGGTCCAGTTAGATGTGCTTGTTAAGATTCTAATTAGTATCTTAAGTGTTTGGTCGTAACTGATTGCCGGATTAATGCCTTATAATGAGTTCGTGTGGCTTAATGCATGAATGTATGATAGATATATTAATTGGTTGGTGCCTCAAGTCGGGGCAATTGTTTGAAAATGGTTAAGATCATTTTGAGATGGGTGTGGTGAATTAAGATTTAAAATATTATCAAGATATTGAGGATAATAAAAGTTGGGATTATAATTAAGTTTAGGGCTCCTCTTGTAGGCCCTATTGAAAGAGAGAAGTAACTTCAAGCAAAGTGATCTAATACTATTACAATTGCAAGGTGAGTTTTACTATCTAAAATCTCTTTAGAGTTATTAAGCTCTATGAAATGTTATGTTTATCCATAAAAATATTTTTGTGCGTTCTACTTGTTTATTGCTCTGAATTTAATCGATCGAGATTTTTGACTGGCTTAGCACGCTAGTGAGTATTGTGTGCACCATTGTTAGTAGTGCAATAGTTTGATTGTCATTGTTTGCTAACCAGTTTGAGATGACCTATAAGCTCCAACTTTAAGTCTAATGGTTAGGATCTCTGGGTCAAAACCCGAGATCAGATGTTTATGGGACTCATTGAGTTTCAACCTAAAGTCCGAAAGTAAGGAGGTATAGAGTAAGAGTAACAATAGAACGCGACAGTGCGCACGCAATGAAATAAATGTTGGTATGATTGAGAGTGACTTTATTTTAAAACCTTCCAAGTCATATGTTTATGCATAGGTAAACTATTTATAAAAAAATATTTATGAACTGCTTCACCTACTGAGTATATTAATGCTCAGCCAAAATATTTTCCAAATGTTTTCAGGTTGAGCGGCGGCTAGTGACGTGTGGAGTTGAGGCGAGGGTTTCTGTTGCTTAAACCATAACTTCCGTTTAGTCTCGGTTCTTTTGAGGAACTTTACTAAACTTGAACTTGTACTTAATTGATGGGCCTTGTGATGTAACACCCCGAAATTTTACCTAAAAATAAATAAATAAAATAAAATGCATTTGCATTTCATGCATAATATCACGAGTTTAGTTCTGTAAGTCGCGCCTTAGAAAAATGAGAATGAAAATTAAAACATCTATGTTATTTTTTTCATTAAATTATTTTTATTATGTAAATTTATTTTGAACTTTGAATATGTTTATTTATCTAATATTACGATTATATTATTTTATTGAGATAGAAATAATATTAGAATTATTAGACAAGAATAATATTTATTTATTTTGAATTTCCTAAACCAACTAGGATTGAATCTCTTATATGGTAGGTGATAGACTAAATTCTATATGGACGAAAATAATTATGGATAAAATATATTTGATACCTTTTAGGATTAGGGATCTTTAGTTAATGATTTCTAGGCCTATAAATACCCCTTAGTCGCTCATAATATAGCATCCCATAAAATTTTCGAAAAACTGTCAGCATATCAGCGAACTGTTTCAAGAATTATTTCCATATCTTCCCCTCGTCATATCGTCGTGAAAATTTAGGATCATCTTCCTCGGTATGTTTAGTATACTTAATAATTTTTGTAGAATTTTACAAGCATGATAAATATTTGTTAAAAATTGTTCTTCATAACCTGCCAGTTTTTTACAGCATGTTCATGAGATTGATAGGAAAATTATTTTTCATATTTTCTTTATGTTATTTTCGACCATGCTGAATTTTAATAGGATATACTATATGGTAGGTCATTAATGTTAAAAATATAGAATTTTTAGGATACGTGTACTATATATTTGTTAATTTGTTTCTTGATGTGTTCGATTCTATTATGTCAATACTTTGGTTGTTGAAATGTTTAAGTTTCACGAGAACATAAATCTGTCCAGTAATTTTACCTTTTCTGCCGAGAGTTCCAAGGACAAATACATGATCTTAAGCTACTTGAAAAATTCCAGAAAAATTATAGAGATACAATTTATGATGTCTTTAAGATTTCTGTAAATTTTGGGAATTTTTAAACAAGTCTTTATATTTTTAATGAATTCTTACTTTTACACTACCGAGAAACCATGCTCTCTGGATAGGGCTTAGTAAAATGTTTATATCTCACTCCACATAAATGGTTTTCACTTGATTCTTTTTCCTAAATACTCTAAACACGTAGGGATTTATAAAAATATTTATTTAGTATTTTTAACATATGTGTATGAAAGCAGTTTAATACAAATGTCCGGATAGTCAGTCGGAGCATGCATTTTCGTATTCAGTTTTTGGTGGAAACTATTTTGTATTTATGAAGTCGTTACTTATCTATAGAGATTGAAATTTTGACATGATATTTCTACGTATTTCCCCTAGATGTGTGTTAAATCTTAGAATTTTTAAAATATGTTTAGTTCCTGAAGCTTATAGTTAAAGGTCAGTAGGTCAGGAACCGCCTTTGTTGACGCAGTATGTACTGTTTTGACTATAACTCTTAGATGACTTATTATTTTTATATGAAACCAAATCTGGAATGATTTAGACTCATTAAAGAATATATATATATATAGAAAATTAGAATTTATGGAATGAATTCATGTTCTGTGGAACTCTTTTAAAATAGGTATTCTGCACGAGTTAAAATAGAACATAGAAACTTAGTATATAGATATGATATTGTTTCATGCATATCACGACATTAAGATTTGAATTATTTCATGTTAGGATTGGCGCGCAGGACTTAATCCATTGATATACATCTTTTCATTCACTCAAAAAGGTTAAGATGGGGTTTTTCTTTATCCTTATTATACACTATACAGTTTTTCTCATGCGTTATTCAGTACATGCAGAGCCTTCGGGCAATTCACAGCAGTAAAACCTTCGGGTTAGCCTTCGGACAATTCACAGCAGTAAAACTACGAAATAATCAAGTTGCAAAATCTGTCATTATCAACACTACTACAACAAACATTAAAAGCTCAAATTTCAACACAAAACAAGCACAATTTCACATGTTCGTTCCCAATTAAACAAAATACATATCATAAATTCATAAAGATGTCCTCATAGATAAAAGTAGGAAATTTCCTCTAAATCACCACTTGATTTGTTGATCACCATTGTAAGACAACTAAAAAACTCCACCTAACAAAGATTAAAGAAGAGTCGTGTACTCATGTTTTAGTTAAAAAACATTTCACTAATATATAATTCGAGTTAAGGATTTACCAATTCACTTTGGAGACTACTAGGCTTCCTTCATTCGTTGTCATCATCGGCATCTTGAAGAATGGTAACACGTGCTTTTTTCTCTACGTACAATAATAAAAAATCAATCAAAATCTACAAATATAAAACTTAGTATATATTTGTAGCTTATATTTTATAAGTTAATTTTTCGTTAGATGTATTTTCACTTGTTATAAAAAGTTTTCAATTGTAATTGTTCATTAATCGTAATTGTATTTATACATATAATTCATTTCTATTAAAGAATAGAAAATTAGAAATAAAAAATAGTTTTAAATTTATATTTTGGAAATAAAAATATTAATTTCATTTTCGAAATACATGCATGTAATTACAATTTTGAATATAGTATATTGAAATCTAGAAAATTAATATTTACATTTTATAAGATAATTTTTTGTTAGATGTATTATTTTTTTTTTATTTTAGTATGTCATATTGTTATATATAACTATACATGTAGAATATTGACAAATATGAACATTAGCTCAAACGGAATAAGTGCATACAAAAAAATTATTGATGCGAGTTTGAATCTCACAAATAATACTTTTACACTTCAAATTTGTGACTGAGTTGGTCTGGGGCGGGGGCAGGAACCGAACCCATTACGTGCGGGTCCAACGGGTACGGATTCTTTTGTTATCCCTAGGTTGATCTAAATAAAAAAACGAGGCATATTAACATATTTTGCAGGTGACAAGGATAATTTGAGCTGTTATTCAAGGCTGAGTACATGTGCTCCAATCGAAAAAACGAGGCATATTTACATCATCGACCTATAAAACGAAGCAAGCTGTAACTAATTTTCTATGGTATCCCAGAAAGCCAGTTGTTGGACTCATCCATACGAATGATGAAGGAGCTGGAACTCCGCAAACCGCCGCCACCATACGCCTTCAAATACACCATCATCATAATAATGGGGTTGTTTAAGGAGAATGATGAAGAAGCAGAATCTTGAAATACCTTGGCAATCTCAGAAGTATCAGTATTGCTGTCTACACTCCTCAAACACATCTTCAAATTCTTCCTCTGCATGTAAACAACTGCTCCGATAGGCCTATTTCATCACTAGATCAACTCACTATGATACCAAACAAACTCATAGCAATAGCCAGTGGTTGTCTTTAAAAAAAAAAAGAGAAAAAGAAAGAAAATGAAAATCACCTTAGCCCAGCTGCCACACTCATTTTGCTGAGTTCCTTCCCCATTTCATCACTCAAATCTGGATTCCCATCAGCTCTAACCCCCTAAACAACCCAGGCAATTAAAGAAGAACAGAAAAGTCGATTAATGAAACCAAGATCGACTTAATAATGAAAACCACAAGCTTAAAGATTGTTCAAACATGATATTGAACAAGATTGTCATACCAGACACTCGCCATAAAAGCCTCGCCCCAACTTAACCCTAAAGACCTTATCCAGCAATTTACTCGCATCTGTGTGTCGATTAGAAAGATACGTGTTTCCTTTGATGATCAAGTCTGTGGAGCATATATCTGTCAACTGTTCATAGCACAAAACAAAATTAAATAAACAAAATCCTAACTACATAAAACAGAATACAGGAGGAACAGAGTAAAAATATGAAACATCAACTAAAATTACTCAGTAACCTGTTGATACATTAGAGGGTTAGTGATGCAGTTCAACTTTGATCGCCATTTTCTTAGTCCAATATTAAACGCTTTAATGTTGGGTAAATTCCATTGCCGTAGATCTCCAGCTTCAATGTATTCGAGAATCATCTGTATGCGTTGTTGCTCTTCATGGCTTAGAAGGCTTATACTATCACCCTGTCATACATCCTTTATTTTAAACCAAGCATCACTAAAAAATTTACGAAAAATTACTCAAAACTACTTACAGATTACCAATAAAACAGACAAACTATAATCAAACATCCAGCTTTAAGTTACCTGATCTAATCTTGTCTCCAAAAGCTTAGCAGAGAAATATTCATATACAGCAGTGGAGCTGCTCTTCTCAATATTTACATGAAATTGAAGGTTTGGATCAGAATCTTCCCTCGCAGAAATTTGGGAAAGCACCGATTTCCGGTGATCAAATCCAAAAACCCTAATTGCAGAAGTTGATGAGCTAAAACCACTGAAGTTACAAACATTCAGTAACATAAATGACTTTCACTTACATGGATGATGTTCTTCTGGAAAGTTCCAAAGCAAAACCTTTTGGACCTAAGAAGTCTAGCAAGTAGCATGTCTTCATTCCTTCTATGCACAAGTCATCAATACTGAAGAAGACAAAGTTGTAGCAAAATAAAAAAGAAACAGAAAACGATTATGTTCGAATTTTCAGATTATACAAAACGCCATAAAGAAAGTGAGAAGCGCGCATTACTTGAAGGGAACGACGGCGGAGAAAGGCAAAATGAGGCAAGGCGAGTTGAGGCGACAGTGGTAGAGATGCGCGAAAAGCGCTCCGTAAGCGCCGGAGAATGAGGGGTATTTGTACAGCACCAAGTTCGGAGTCTTCTCCTCCGACGCCTTCCGTATTGCTTCCAAAGTGGCGTCCAATCGCAACTGACGGACCAGCAATGGAGATTGGTGTGCGAGAGAAGAGGCGGCGAGCCTCCGTGTACAAGTGGCATAGAGAACCATCTGATTGATACAGTACGGCCGAAAGCCGGAGCAATTAAGTTTCCAGTTGATTTTCCGGCGACTTCGACTGAGAATGGAGGAAATTGGACAGCAGCACTGCCAACGGCCACCGCCTCTGTTCTTAACCACCACCTATTTTACCACTGCCGCCACCATTCAACCGAACATCTACCAGAATAACGATTGCGGTAGTGCTGTTCATCGTCGCCGGAATAGGGGAGATATTCGAATCGACGGTGGGGGTAAAGATGGAATTTGAGACATAGAGAAGGTCATATTCCGGTTCTGGTTAGCGAGGGGTTTGGACAGTTCGTATTTTGAAAAAAAATAAAAATTTAATCAAATATTTAATTACGGAGGCGTTAGAAACACCGGATGCACTGAATCGGCGCCCGCGATTCCCCTATTAAATAAACCTCGTACGCAGTTCGTGATATCTAGATATTTTCTTCTCTCTGCATATTTTCTCGACAGGAACTCGATTAGTCGGCGAACCTTTTGTACGATGGTAATCAACTAATCATATTTATTCTTAAAGAATGTGTAAACAATCGCGTTGCATTTTCCTCGACCTTCTTCATTAAAAAGTGCAAAATCCTTGCATCGGAACTCGCCTCGCCTTTCTCTGCATCATTGACTGTGATAATTCAGAATTCGCATGGGCTGAAGAATCTTGAACAAGTATGTAGATTAATTAACGAATTATTGTTCTTCTTCTTTCTGGGCGTTCCCTCTTTATCCCAACTCAAGGGTTTTTTCGTGTATTCTTTTGTCAAGAATTGATGCACGTGCGTAAGAATCTCTAGTATTTAACTTGTCTCTAGAAAATGCATGATGATAACTTCTGGGGTTTAAGGAAAACACGTTCTTGGGTTTTTCTCATGAAACCCGTATGCCGTTTGTGTTGATTGAAGTGGTAATTCTTGAATTCTTGCATGTCTTTTTTTTTTTTTTTGTTTAGGAATCTCTAGTATTTAACTTGTCTGTAGAAAATGCAAGATAACTTCTGGGATTAAAGGAAAAACAAGTTCTTCGATTATTTTATGAAACCCTTATGCCGTTTGTCTTGATTGGAGTGGTAATTCTTGAATTCTTGCATTATTATTTTTTTTTGTTCAAATTTGGTCTATGGGTCTTGATCTCATTCCTCTTGTTCTTCTAACAGTAGAGTTTATGAAGGGATTAACATACCAGTTTGTGCTTTGAAAACTATAGACATGGTTTGTTGCAAAATGGTGCCTATTTGTGTTTTCTATCTGTGTGGAATTCAAGAACACCCCTCTCCCTTTTTTCTCCTCTTTAGGCCTATGATTTCTTGATCTGATCAAAGCATATTTACGTTCTTTTATCGTTATGATGGCCTAAGTGCTAGTTCATACTTGTTCGAACTTTTAATCATGTGGTCTTGTACTTCTCAAACTAACTTTGTATTGATGAATTGGCAGTAATAGAAATACTGATGATTCTTTCCTATTTAACAAACGTGTAAGAGCTCGTGTTTTCTTCTATTTAACTGGAAGAATGAATAACATATCTCGTTGGATTTTCTCTTGATGCAATAAAAATTGTCCCTTTGACTATTTTCATCACGCTCAATAGTATTATTGACACGAGTTCAATACTTTTTACCTAGAATTTTTTTTTTTTTGATTTTTTTCTGCTAATTATATTGTGATTTTGTAGCCATGTTGTGACTTGTGAACTAGAAGATTATAATGACAAGAATCTAGATGAGGTATGTCAATTGATTTGGATATTAGTTATGTCCTACAAGGTGGAAGTTCTTAGATAAAATCTTTATGAGGAGATCAATTGTTAATAGTGGTTCTTGGACTTCTAGGAAATAAGACTTGTTGGAGGGATTTATGATGATAAATACCATTTTCAACAAGATCCTAATTAATAAAGCAAATAAAGAAAGCAATAAATCAAGAAGTCGCCTCAACAACTTCAAGCCATTCCCAAGACAAAGTCTTGTTTCAAATGATCTTTCGTATCAAAAGTTGAATTATTACAAAAGGGTAAATAGAGGCCAAGACTCAGTGACTACGTAATACAATATCTACAAATGACATAAGCAAATCTCCCAAAGGACAACATAATCCCCCAAAAAGATAAACCAAATTTTCCATTTACTATTCTAGATCTTCTAATGTACATAATAATATCTAGGCAAATCTCCCCCTATCTCCCCTAGATATTGCTTCATAACAATACATCCCCCGTGAAAACAACCTTGTCCTCAAGGCTAGGTGGTTGGGGCCTGAGGAAAGTGTTGTCGGCTTATTCCGAGTATTGAACACAACCATTTTGGACAACCAACCATGCTGGAAGGTTGTCTTTGTCTTCCAGGAAATCCCCCGAGTAGGGGGGTGCGTAAGGTGGTGGTGCAGTTGGGAGCAATTCCCCATGCAACCTTTGCTATTGGGGCATACCCTCTGAATGGGATTCGGGATTACCTTGACTATTTAGAAGGAAACATGAGAATTGTCGGGGATGATCCAGGACAGTAAATGGGAAGTTAGAAAGGAGAAAACTATCCTCAAGCTTCTTCCGGGTATTTAACACCACCATCTCGGACAATTAACAAACGTTGAAGCTTAGATACCATCTTGGTTTGCTCGGCAGGCCCCCCGGGCAAGAGGACCGTTGTATGTGTGAGGTGGCGGTGAGGCCAAGAGTAGTTCCCCCATATAGGTTTAGCCCATGTTGATGGCCCTCCTAGTGGGGATCCCGGAGCAGCATGGGGGCCTTGCGGGAAATGGGGAGCCAAGAACATAAATGAGCAACTTGAGCAGAGAAAAATGTCCCTAAGCTTCTTCCGAGTATTGAATACCACCACCTCCGACAGCCAACAATGCCGGAGCCATGGGGCTGTCTTGGCCTGTGGTGTTTTCCCCCGAGGCAGGAGTCGGGGGCAACTAGGATGGTGGCACGACTGGGGCTGTTTCCCCACGTAGCTTTGGCCCATGGTGCAAGCCCCCAAAATGGGGGTCGGAGAGCAGCTTGGGGGGATTGTGGGGAATGGGGATCTGATGCAGATGGGAACCGCACGTTGCAACAAGGGCGACATGCTGCATCATAACTCTTCTTGGCTTGGCGGCGCCTCCCAATATGCACGTTCTTCTTGGCGTGATAGCTCCTCACGCGGTGGAAGTGAGGCTGGAGTATACAAGGATACAACCATGAATATCTCCTTCATCTTCGCGTGAGTGGTCAAGAGTATTCTTCATCCGGTTGAGACCTTCGACCATCTCCTGAAGGAGGAGCAACATCTCTTTTGTTTGGTTGTGGCTAATTCTTGTATTGGCCCTTGCTGGTTTTCTGGTGCTAGATCTTTTACCCTCCATCTTCAGTCCGGCATGTCGGACCAATTGTTAAGAGTGGTTCTTGGACTTCTAGGAAATTGGACTTTTTGGAGTGATTTATAAAGAGAAATACCACTCTCAACAAGATCCTAATTAATAAAGCAAATAAAGAAAGCAGTAAATCAAGAAGTGGCCGAAGCAACTTCAAGCCATTCCCAAGACGAAGTCTTGTATCAAATGATCTTTCGTATCAAAAGATGAATTATTACAAAAGGGTTGGTCTCTATATAGAGGCCAAGACTTAGGCCCTATTTCGGAAAACAACTTAAATAAGTGCTTATACTATAAAGTGCTTATGGTATAAGTGCTTATGTTATAAGCGCTTAAATTGAATAAGTTGTTGTGTTTGGATACATTTATATATAAGCACTTAATTAGAAAAAAAAAATATATAGTTTAAAAAATTGTTGTCAGGGTGATTTGATATGACAACTGATTTTTCATAAGTTGTTTTTGGCTTATTTTCATAAGGTATTCTTATTTTCATAAGCTATTCCTAATAGCTTATTTTCAGCTTATGAAAATAAGCCCAAAACAACTTATTCTTTTTAGAATAAGATGTTTTCATAAGCTCTCACAAACGCGTGAAAAAATTCTTATTTTTTAGAATAAGTTGAAATAAGCTGCAAATAAGCTCTTCCAAATGCGGCCTCACTACGTACTACAATATCTATAAATGACATAAGCAAATCACGCAAAGGACAACATAATCCTGCAAAATGACAACCAAATCTCCCATTTACTAGTCTAGATCTCCTAAAGTACATAATAATATATAGGAAAATCTCCCCCCAAATCCCCCAAGATTTCCCCAAGATATTGCTTCATAACATCAACAAGGACAACCCGTGAAGCATAATAACAGGTACAGGATTCGTTGAAATTTATGTTTTATTGCACATGATACTCTTTTTTCACATGTCCTATGATCCATGGAATGGAACTATGTGTACTTCTTGAATTGGTCTTCAAGACTCGTATTCGTATAGGTTGTGTATGTTATTAGTTCATAATTTCTGATATGTCTCTCTCAGACTCAAGGTAAATGCTGCTTCTACATTATGTCTTTGCGAAAATGTCAGTGGAACCGGGAAAGTGTCTGATTCAAGATGTCTTTATTACTGGTAATTTTCTGTCTTTGAACCTTGGTTTCGACAATGATTTGTTGCAAACTTTCCTACTTTGATGCTTGCTGCAGGACCAGTAAATTCATTCCACATACACTAGACAGGAATTGCATTAGCAAACAATATTCTAATAAATACCTATTTTCATTGTTTAACACTTCAATACAGTTCTGGAAGTTATAAGTATTTACAAACATCAATCATGACTTGCACATATCATGTTCTCTCTTCTGCATTTATTACGACATTACATAGATTCCTGGCAAATAATTTAAAATGCTAAATCATTTCTCACATGATTCCACAAACAGAAATCTGATGGATGTGAATCATGTGCGTAGTCATCCTGTACCGTCCTGCTCCCCATCTGTGTAACCTGGTCCTTAGAAGTTTGCACTGTGGTTGAGTTTTGCTATGTAGCTGGTAAATATATTTCTGACATTGCCACCAACTCTAATGCAATTGAAGCCTGTTTAAAGCAACCGATATTATGAAGATGCTTAAACTCAAAGACCTGCAATGTGAAATGCCACGAATCTAGTTATTATGGTTTATCTTGAAATTGAATTACCCCAGGTTCACAACATCTGGTGCATTCCTTTTCCGACTTCGTGGTTGGGTGAGCTCGAGGTTTACGGGTTCATGTATGCCATATTCATTGTTGATACCATTTTTCACATGGCATGTCCCATCCGTTGTGCCGTAGACCTGTTCCAAATGTGGCTTAGGTTCAAAATTAATACTCCGTCTGCCCTAACTTTTACTTCTATTCTTGGCTTTGTTTAACCTTCCAATACCTTTTTCCTTAGTTCCGCATTCTCTTGACTTACAACATGTATCTTCTTGTGTAGCTCTATGTTTTCTTGATGAATGAGGTTTCCCTGCAGCAAGAGTGTTGAAGTTATTCACTCGATTTTATTAGAACATTATATACAGTTGGGAATATATGGACACCTTCATGTGTAACTCTTTGATCTCCTCAGTCATAGTTTGTTCCTGTTAGAGAAAAATATGAGTCCTTTTGCCACAGTGCTGGGGACCCATATACAGGTAGTAGCTGTTTAAAAAGTTAATCGAAAAGGTTTTTACCTTCTTTAGTTGCACTCCTTTCAAGCTCTTCTCGAGTTGATTTTCCAGATTTTGTAGGTCCTTGATGCTCAATCCTGAAAGCTCTTCTCCTAGAAGCTGTCTGTAGTCATCAGAAAATAGCATGCGGTATGTTCTCAGTTTTTCAAATATACAAGAAATGTCTCATCAGTTTCCTTTTGCACTTTCGGAGTCTACATGGTTAAACATGTAGGGAACTTATACCTATAAATACTGACAAATTCTACCCTAGGGTGGGTCTAAAACTCAAGTTGCAGATCTTGTCTCACAAACTCATGCCACCTATCGAAAAAAATATTTTAGTCTATAAAATTTGAAGAATGTTTTTTTGTGATACGAGGTGTAGAACTTCATTTGTAGACCCAACATAGGGTCGAATTTTTCACAAATACTATACAGTATACTCTTATCCCTCTCAAACTTATATTAGGTTCAGTCTTTCAATAAGTAACATATGACATGAAATAGGATCTTAAGTTTCTTGATCCTAGCATATTTTAGATAACCAATGTTATTTCCGTAAAGCTATATTGCTTCAATTCTATATCATGAGATCATTCTTCAGAAAGGGATGGTACTAAAATGCTCAATGTTTATGCTAGTTTACAAAAAATTATCTGTTTAATTGTCATGGAGTAAATTTGACATCCTAATGCATTTTGTGAGTGATATTTATTATGCTAGCTTCTGTAAACCTGGTTTCCAGCTCTTCTCTGATGTATAATAGCCTGTGATATCTTAGAAAACACCTACTATTATCATCTTTTTCTCCTTAATCTATTCTTGCCATGATACTGTTCCAACTGATTTTTTTTTTTTTTTGTTATTGAAATCATAAGATGATATTTTGCATTTCTTTGGGGAAATCACCGTTTAATTTACAAGTTTTTGTAGTATAATATTCCCCAAGGTCTTAAAAAGAAAATCTGGACTCGAGTTTTTTCATATTACCAAGAGTTTAGGGCTCGAGGAGCCTAGATGCTATTTCACGACTTATGAGTTCATAAGATTCATAACAAGAAACACGGGGAGAGGGTGAAGGTGGGATTCCGTGATGCCAGGGAGATGAGGAATGCTGAACTTGCTGCTATAGGTAGGTTCTTGCAGAAATCATGAATTTTCTTTCTGAGCATTTTAATAAATTTTTAGGAATTTTAAGGTTTGTGATAACATGTTAGCTTGCCTGTAAAAATAACTTTTAAAAAACAAAAAATACTAAATTGACCCTGAAAAGTCACACAAATTGCACACGAAGGCTGCCAAGTCTGAGGTTGTTTCACCTCAGACTATACGTGCTGAGGCGAACGCCTCACATGGCTGAGGCGTAACTCTCAACGGCAGTTTTCCACTGCCTTGCCTATAGAGTGAGCCTGGTTTTCTTATACTATAATATTACCTAGCACGTTCATCCATGATAACGTTGATTCTAATCGCAGAAAATTTAGTGCAACTGCAACATATAACAAAATGGATTTACCTGTGGCATTGTTGCATGTACTGCACCTGCTGCCTCAAATTTGATGCTTCTCTTTGCCAAAACTAGCAACAAAGACAAAAATGGATGATTAGTGTAACTGGCCAGGTTTCTGCTGATAGCAGGTCTATAATACATCAATTGGAAAAAAAATACAGCTAAATATTCATAACTCTTATTCTAATTCCAAAAAATCTAGGGTTACGTTCTTGTGGATTAGTTGTCATTATTCTATAGAAGCTATTACGATTCTGATTTGTGCTTCAATTGTTTCCTTAGCTATGTATAGCCTTGTCTTCTGTAAGTGTTGGGAACTATTACTTTGTTTCTCCATTTATATAGAGAAAGGAGCTACTGGAGATAGCAGGCTATGAAGCATGGAAACGGCTGTGAGGATGGGGTATCCGTATCCGAGACGTTTTTGATACAAATACGCTTTGGATGCGCCCCGGATATGGCCCAAAACGTATTTATAACGTATCCCATTTCCCTATTATTTTTTTATTAAAATTTTAATTTTAGAAACGGGTTGGAAATGCTACGGGATACGCAATATCAAATTAAAACCTTGACTCACGCTGCAATTCATAAACCCTTCCTCTCCCAATCAACGCCGGCCCTGTCCTGCCCTAGCCTCCGCTGTTCCGCCCTCGTCGTCGACCTCGCCGTCGTCGCCCAAGCGGCCTTCTCCTCATTCGCTGCCGTCCACACATCCTATACGCTATATAGTCATTCTCGAATTGGTGTTGGGCATTTAATTGAATTGATGCAAAATTGCATATTGTTGGGCATTCTCGATCTGGAATTGTTGGACATTTAATTAAATTATTAATTGACTTTTGTATGATTGTTGGGCGTTTAGTTGACTTTTATATGATATTTGTGAGTTTTAAGGATCTAATTGTGTTATTATGTGAATTTGGATTTTTTGAAGTATTAAATTATATTATATTATGTATATATATAAATATATTTAAATTTAAAAATGCAAAACGTATTCCAGACGTATCCGTATCCGGCTTTTTTGAAAATGGCGTATCGCCATATCCGTATCCTAATGTATCTGTATCCCTGTATCCGTTTCCGTGCTTCTTAGGTAGCAGGTTTAGGTAGGTGCATAAGTTAAGTTCTAAGAGTTAGTGGATACTGAAACCAGTGGTTGACATGCTTACGAGGTCAAGAATCGGATTAATCATTGATTTCCTTTTCCTATAATTTAATGAAAATAGGAAAATCTGCACCAACAAACATATAGTTTTGTTTGTGGAATCACAAAAGTGACTTAAAGTAAAGAATGAACTTGACATATCTAGCAGGAATTATTTGTCAGAGAACCTTGATAGAACCAAGTTTGCGGATAGTCGTTCGACTGATAAAAGGAAGGAACATCTGGAAGAGGTAAGATTGATTTGTCCGATATGAACCCTGCAGAATGGAGTCAAAAAGAATTTTTGTGAGTTTTTGCAGTTGGGATCTGCATAACTTGTAGCATTAGAGTTCTAAATACATGGATTGAGAAATCTCCCTTTGGGTTCTCAAATTAATTTTAAGAGTTTGACCTATGAAATTCCTGTACCCTGAACCTAAAATAGATTGGGGAATTCAAGAATTTAGGATAGTTACTAACCTAGAAGATCTGGTTATGTTGCAAGTGTTTAATGACTTTGAGTTTCTCTGGACTCCAAATACTCAAGGTTTTAGCGGACGTAGGTATCTGGGGGGAATGAGTCATATTTCAAAAGGTTGGCAATAATACCGATTCATCGAGTTGCTGAATCATTTTAATGAACAATATCCTTGCTCCTAGCCATTTTGAAATCTCAGTCTTCTGTGGTGACTCTTCAGTAATTGGGACTTGTAATGTTACTATATGTTTTCCTTTTACGTCTAAAATTCTCATTTTGATATCCTGATCCTTATTGCCTTAAGCAACACTCTTAGGAATTACCCTTCACCATTATATTTCATTCTAACGAAATCGTAAGAATAAAAACTCTGGTAAATGGATGATGAAGGGAAGGTACTGGATGATATTCAACAAACGTAAATAAAAGCTACCAGTTTTACAACCCTTGATTTCCAATCATCTAATGAGTTCCAAAGTCTTTTGGGTGGCATTTGTATTCCATCATTTGATAGGTTGACTACGTCGATATGCTTCCCCACTCTAGAACTGAGATGTGGTTTTATGGTTTGATTCCCTTCTGCGTGTTATTTCAAACTCTATTTGCTTCCTTGAGAATTTTTCAATTGAACCTCAGGTTATCAAGTGTAGTAGACTTTCATGTTTAAGGCTCAATTCTACACTTGACTCCATTTTCATCGTCACCCTCAAACATGAAACATCTAAGGAAAGCTCTGGCTGTATTGAAGTTCTATACTTGGTTTTGGGTGATTCCATTGAATTTGTTATTTGATATTCCGAGTTATACTAAAATACTATACATCCATATCAAGCCTCATTTGTTATAGTATGATTATCTTTGCTTTTTTGTTGACTCTTCACTAAACAGATCTTATTCAATAGGAGTAAGAGGACTAAAAGTTTACTAAGAGCATAAGCCTTTGGTGGTTGTGAGATAGTTGTGTTCCTTTAGTAGAGTGTGAATAGACATGTTTACTCAAGTAGAACAGATGCCTGAAAAGGAGAGGTTATCTATGAATTTACTGAGGCAAGCTTTTGGGACATATGAGAGCTAGATCTCCCTAGAAAATGGTAGTTTTTCCCGCTAGAAATTATGTTGATTCGTGTTGTTTTAGTTCTTTGTGACCACTGCTCCCAAGTTCTATTCCAATTTATATTGTGGCACACGTCATTCTTACTATCTACAATCTATAGTCGACTTTTGTTCTAGTGTTTTGTTATCGAGCAAGCTTTCTTGCTCTCTTTTTTCACTCTGTAGATCGCGTTCTTGTGTAGTTCTAGCGTTATTTTGTCGGTCCAAGTAATTGAAGGAACCATGCTAGTAAATCGGTATTCCTATATGAGATTTGATTAGGCCCTTCTTGGATCTTTCCCTACATAGTTTGATTAGGCCCTTCTTTCCACATTATTTGAAACATTGCACTCTCTGGACATAGATAGATAAGTTCCATTGTTTTGTTCGAAGAGTGTCCGTGTGCTAGTATTTGAGTTAGCTCTATAGTGTCTTGTGAGATCTTTCTCTTAGTTATAGTAACATGTTTCTATCTTTCTCTTAGTGTCATGTCTTCATGCTTGCTTCTATCTATTTTCGCATCTAGGTAGGTTTGTTAACTTGTTGGAGAACTTCAGAACAGCCAAGCCTGCTCATAGATTTTCATAAAACATCCATATGATTTCCTAAATATAATGCTCAATTCTTCTTTACCTTCTGCAGGTTTAGCTGGTTCTTTAGTCTCTGTTTGCTCTCTTCATCTTACGACGTTTCTTGACCTAATAAAAAACGATCTATCTTTCAATGAGATTTCTACGGATTTGGTGCTGCAGCAGGAATCTTCACTCATGCTCAGTTCATTTAGACGACCAGCGGCGGACACAGAGTGTAGCTCTACTCATGCCGAGGCTTGCAGGTACTTCATTACAGTAGTACATCTCTTCAGTTGATCAAAACTTAAATCTGCTAGCCAAATTTCTTTGAGCATGATATGCATTACATATCTATATTAGCTGTTTAACTTATTGAATGCTGTATGCATGATAACGAGAAGCTACTAGTGAACTATTAGAAAAAAAACTCGACTATTGTGAAGTTCCTCTGAACTCATGAATGTCTTTAGGTCGAATCTGTTGCACAAAATGCAGTCTCGCTTGTGTTGATTTGTTCTGTGTACTCTTTCGGATAGTGACTAAAGATTACTCTCGTCGTAAAAAAAGTTCCAAAGATATATAGAGATCAACTAGCCTTTTCTTCTAGACACTGCACTATTAGACCAGTTAGTTAATTATGCCAAACTTTCCAAGTATTCTGATGTTGTTATGTACTTATTATTCCGCATCTGAGGCTTGCTGAATTATAGGAAATCCAAATACAGCATATTCATTTAATATATAAAATAATATTCATGCAGGGAATTAACTGAGGATAAAAGGAAGAAATTAAATATATTTATTATTACCTTGATCTCAGAGTTAGGATTCATCAGATTGTGATGCTCCTCTCTCAGCTTGTTGTATCTTTCTATCACAGACTGCATACTGGTAAAAAAAAAAACACCACATATTAGTTGATACCATGTCGTGTTTCATTCTCGTAGTTTATAGATCATGTACATATGAAATATCCTACGTTCGATTGAATTAATCTTGATTCAAACAAACATTGAAATGAAATCTTAAATTTTCGATTTTTACATTCAAAAGCTTGGTATTAAATTTATTTAAACTACAAGTTTTGTGTTTTATCGATGTAATTTTTGATATCAATGTTATGCAGGAGTTATGACTTTGTACAGTTATCAATTGATTAATTTCTATTCCATTTGTTTCACATACATGTCATCAGGCGAACTTACAGGACTAGTTTCGACAAACTATTTGTTGAATAGGACATTTCATTCTACCTAATTCTATTAATTTATACCAATCCTGCCTTAAAAGTCCTCAGTCAAATAGTATAAATTCCGAAATCGAAATTAGAAATTTAAAATTTCTATTCCAACTTGCAATATGTACATAAATTCTTCTTGTCTCATAAAGATAAAATCGCTATAATAGACTAGTAGTAAATGTTGTCTTCATGATTAATATGATTTCAGTTATTTGTAAACGATTTTTTACTTATTTAGTGTTTAGCTACTAATTGTGTATAAGGGATAAGGCCTTTCAATTTTAATATGAAAAGTAAAATATTTTTCATGTACGTTCTGGTGACATTTACATTTGAGAGTAAGATACTTTAAAATTATATTTTTCCTTACCTACAAATGGAAAATTATAATTGAGGTAAGACTATTTTTGTACATTTTGACGAAGAGCATATATAGTGGCAATTGATTCATTTTTAAGAATTATCTGAAAATGTAGCAAACAGAAGAAATTGCAAAAACTTCACAATTGTGTATCTATATCTATTTCTACATATATTCTACATACCACATTAATGCATATAATATATTAATTACTACTGAATAGAAAAAGGGCATAATTCGAAAATCAAAAGCCTGAAAATAGAACTGATCAGGCTGAAAGCCAAAATCTTGCTTCCTAGAGAACTTAACATTATTGACTTTATAATTTGAACAAACACATAAAAATCACGGCATTACACACAAAAGTGAAGGAAATTAATGCTCAAAATAGGTTGCGTATTTGCATCCTAATGACAATTAATTAATCGGAATCAAATGCATGAACATCACGCCAGTCATAGAAAGATAAAAATGTCCCATAAAATTAGTTCCAACTGTACAAGTTTTCAATGGTAACACAATATATATGTTAAAATGAGTCTGTATTCGGCATCTAAGCGTATAAATCTCACACACCATACATAGAAAGATAAAGTGCTCATTAGCCCTATGTAAACAGTTACTCTTTAATTAGCGTGTGAATCTCATGTAGAAAGCTTAAAAAATATCCCTCAATATTAGTGTTTCAGCTAAAAAAGTCTTGATGGTAACAAATTTATTAAAAATGACTCCGTAACAGGAATTCAGGTGCGTGAATCTCACACGCCATTCATAGAAAAATAAAAATATCCCTTAAAATTAGGGGTTCGAGCTTAGCAAGTCTTTGATGGTAGCATAAGCTAAAATTGACACTTTACACGGAGTCCAAGTGCGTGAATTTCAAATGCCATATATGGAAAGTAAAAATGTCCCTCAATATTAGCGTTCAAGATAAATAAGTCTTCGATGGTAGCACTATATGTTAAACAACGACTCTTTAGATGGATGAAAGTGGTAAATCTCACGCACCACCCACAGAAAGATATAAATATCCCCCTCAAAATTATCGTTTTAGATAAATAACTCTTTGGTGGTACACTATCTTTAGCCGGAACCCAAGTGCGTGAATCCCACGCACCACCACAGAAAGATAAAAATGTCCCTCTAGATAAATAAAACTATTTATGGTAGCACTATGATAAGAACGACTCTTTAGCCGGAATCCAAGCGCGTGAATCTCACGCACCACACACAGAAAGATAAAAATGTCACTTTAACATAAGTATTCTAGATAATTAGTAAGTCTTCGATGGTAGCACTCTATGTTAAAAAGGAATCGTTACCCGAAATTCAAGTGCGTGTGATTCTCACGCGCCATGGGATAGAAAAAACAAAAATGTCCTTCAACATTAGTATTCTGGTTAAATAACTCTTCGATGGTAGCATCGTATGTTAAAAACGACTCTTCAGCCATAATCTAAGCGTGTGTGATCTCACGCGCCCCACATAGAAAGATAAAAATGTTGCTCAATCACAGCCCAACGGGCTAAACAAAGTCTTTGTTGGTAGCACGACATGTTAAAATCCATTTTTTACTCAAAATTTAAACGTATTAGATCTCACGCGCCACAAGATAAAAATGTTACTCGAAATTGTGCCACACGCACTTGAATCCCAGCTAAAGAGTCGCCGATTATAGATCCAAGATAAACAAATCTAAAGATTTTTGCCCTTGAGAGATAATTAAAGTAAATTCAACAACACATTTCACCAATTTTATAAGTAGCATAAAAGATCAAACCTGGTGCTTGCAAAATCATAGAGCTTTGAAGTGCTAGAGAAGATAATCAATCCCACTTCCGCATCACATAGGATTGACAACTCCTTAGCCTTCTTCAGCAGCCCGCTCCTCCTCTTCGAGAACGTCACTTGCCTGCTCGTCGAGTTATCGATCCTCCGAATTACAATCTTGCCCCTCCCCATCTCCCCTTCACTCTAGAGTTTCTCCAGATATTCCTTCTTCTGCGAAGACAAGCGGAACGAATTATTACGTCGAAAACTTGTCCAAAAAACACGACTTACTAATTCGAACAATTAAATTACGACTTACTAAATTAATCGGAAAGCTTCAATGTAAAGATGGATGGTGAGCAACTGTTCTCACCTATATATTGAGAGGGAGAGGGGAAGAGAGAGAGAGAGTTTTGAAGAACGTCAAAGTTTGGGTTATTAAGAGGAGTCGGATCTGAATTGATTAATTACTCGCCGAGAAATCAGGGCAAGTGTCGAGTTAGAACTGATCAAACCCTAAAACAAGAAAGAGAATAAAATAAACGTCGATGAAGCAAAGAAAGTAGCTGAGTTTTATACTCGAGGGAGAGTTGAATAATTGTCTACCTCGTACATTAATAAATTGGGAAACCCTTCTGCGATAGGTGGGATTGGTTGTGTAAACGATTTAGAAAATTGAGGCCGACTAGCGTATAGATGAACGACAAGTGTCACGTTGTCATTAGGGTTCTTCTACCAATTGACGTACTATTCATATATAAATTATGATTTCTTTAATCAATCGTAAATTTAAAAAATGTTGGATATTCTATTTTAGTTTTTTATACTCTCTTCATCTCGTTCGACTTTTTATTTTTTTAGATGGAGATTAAGATAAGTTATTGGTTGTATGTAGTCACACAAAAAAAAGTTTCTCAATAGTTATTTTTCAATTTAGAAAATAGTACAAATCATGCGGGACAATCCAAAGAAAACAAAGACAAGACAAGTCAAGTGCATAGGGGGAGTAATATTTTGAGATAAAATTTCGATTTCGGTTTTGTAGTGTGACCTACGTCTCTTTCTTCGTTGGTGGAGAGTGTATTTTATGTACCCTGTCTTTGTTGTCTATATTACCGATGGTTTATTTGTGTTATATTAACTTGAAAGTGTAACCGGTACCTCAACATTAGACATTTTCCATGCACCCTTTTTGTGTTGTCTATTTTATCGATAATTTATTTATATTGTGTGTTAGACACTTAATATTAGGCGACCGAAAAAGAGAAATAGTATGAGTTAACTCTCTTCAAAAAAAATAAAAATGAAAAACGATTATTCAAACAATAATAGATCCATACATATTACATAATCAAAATGACAAAACGGAAAGAACCTATTATACTACCAAAACTGGAATTTTCTCATTTAAGTATAAAATGTCTGACTTGGCATTTTATGAAGACAACAAAAGATCAGAGAAACCTTGTTGAAGATACTGATTTTCTTGTCTACATAATTTTGGTAAAAATCCGAGTAAAATCCAAATCTTTCTCAAATTGGGTAGAATCGAACCATAGTTAGCTCTTCAATCATAATCTGCCAGCGATTTAAGCATATTGATTTTTTTTAATGGTAAGAATATTGATATTTCTATTTAAATAAAAAAATATTTTACAAAAAAATATTTGTTTATATATTGATGATAAGGTATTATAATATGCTAGTAGTCTAGTAGTGTACATGTCTCACGGCAAAGAATCTTTTACTAATGGAAATGGTCCATGATGCAAGCCTTTCAGTTAAAAATTATAATCCTTTCTAAATCAAGTTTTACAATACTTTAAATTATCTACGACAAGTTCGACTTTAAGCGTGTCATCTTTAATATGAGACGTTGAGTCAATATAGTCTAAGTACAGATTGTGCTATCCCAAGAGAGATAATATTAACTTTAATTATACCATCATAATCGTGATACAAGTACTATCTTTTAATTATTGTATAGTTTTAGTAAATTTCACCCATATTGGTAATAAATTAGTTCAACATAGTGGTGAGTAAATCGAATAAAGGGGAATTTAGAGGTTTAAAAAAATAAATCAAGATCAAGGACAAATTGTACAAAGTACCTTCAAGACAATAACGTACGTTAATTGATAAACTAACAAATTTTTAATAATTTAATAAATAATTTTATATTAAAAGTAATATACATTAGATTACTTAAAGTTGGATCAGTTTATAGTGGTGTAAGCATTAGGCAATGTACTTTCTACCCTTTTTGGCAAATAATACGTTGAGCTGGTTAACCTGCACAATAATGGAAAAAACCCTTTCCTAGTAATCAATTAAATTAATTATCCTCTTAAACAGACAAATACAAAGTACAGAATCAAATAAAATCTAGTAATTCAATTAGTGCGGTCATGGTGATTCTGCTCCTAATGTAATAATTGGTGTTTGTTTAACGAAAGAAATACGTAGTTGTTATCTAAAATGTACAATCAATAAATTCTGCCCTTGTAATAGTCGAGAAAAAAAGGAAATTCCTTTTGTTTTTATCAAGGTATTTTTGTGGGTTAGTGTGATATGTCTTAGTTTGGTACTGCGTGATGGAATCTTGGTGTACTTTGCACTAATTACATAAATCTTGTCTGTTTTTGCTTCAAATTCACCACTAATTAATATTTGTACACCCAATGTTGAAATTACCAAACGATAACTACAGTTTATTTGATGATGTTACATGTCTAACCAAAATTATATTTTCAATGCGCTTGAAATTCGTAGACGCTATCAAATCCATGCATAAGATAAATCTTGATTCTATATAATAGCATGCAAAACACTCATGTCTAACAAAAATTATATTGTTAATACAATTGAAATTTGTTCTCTCTTTTACAGTCTTTTCCTCTTTCTCTCTCTATCTCACTTTGTACGAGATAAATTTTTATTCTGTGTAATAGCATACAAATCAAACGAAAAGGCATGTTGGCATTCCATCCTTCCTCTTTTCATGACCTATCAGAAAGAGAATCCAATACTAAGCTTAAATAATTTAAGGTCTCGTTCATAATCTCTACACCATCAAGAAATAACGTACATACACATTTGAGAGAGGAACGGTTTTGAGAGAGCAGAAAATATTCTCTTCAGATTTCTATTAGCTAAAAATAACTTGGTCCCATTGGTTGCCTGGCCCGACCCATCAATGTCACGGCTAGACCGTACACAAAATCTAGAGGCCCAAATAATAACTTGGTCCCATTGGTTGCCTGGCCCGACCCATCAATGACTCGGGCTTGGGCTGAATGACCTAATGGATTTCGGGCCTTTCAGATGATCAGAAGAAGCAAAAAGGAAAAGTACTCCTAATAATGAAAAAATGATATAATTTGATATTACAACATTGAGTATACTAATAGCACTTAACCAAAGAACATTATCTGATGAAATAAAGAAGGAACGTCATCGTATAACTGATTCCCTACTAATTTTTTGGTGCTACTAATGTACTTGAAGATGTCTTTGAGAAAATTTCGACTTTTGTCCTACAATTTTGATTCATTTGTATTTTGTCAAGTACATGTGACTGTTTTCCTTTTTTGTCACCTGAATATTGTGTGATTATATTGTGTTACCGACAAGACTTTTAAATAAAATATAGGCAATGAGAGGGTGCATGAAATATAATCTATATGACTAAGAACATAGGTTTTTAAAAGTAAGCATAAAAGACATACAAAAAATGAAAAGAGACTGCTAATGAAGGAGAAAATCGGAATTTTCTAAAAAAAGAAGAAAATATGATTTCGGTTTAATCAAATCTGTATGAATAAATGAAGGAGAGAAAGGAAATTAATAAAGCAAATTAAATGAGTATATTCTGTATATGGAATTTATCCCTGTCATGTAATGATTCACGAGATCGTAACAAAGTGAACACAATGAAGATAAAGGAGCTACCACTATTTGTACAAGAAAATTGGTGGATTTCAAACTCATAAATTTTGACATTCAAATGGGACCTAAATATATGAATTCTTGAAATATATGATGAAATGAAATTCAAAAGTGTGATATAAGTGAGAAATAAAAATAATCAATAAAATACATTAGATTAAAATATAAAAGAGTGCAAATGGATATACAATAATGAAGCTACCACCTACTACAAATGGATAAAGATTCCGACTGTGCAAGTTAATATTTAATATATTATACTACTTACTACAAAACGTTAAAAAAAGACCACAAATGATCACAGCGACAGAGAGGGGGAAAAAGAGAGAGAGAGAGACTTGACACACTGCATTTTCACTTCTTCAGCTCAAACTCAATAATCAAGATGATGCAGTTTTCAATCCAACGAGGTATTCTGTCCAATCTCAACACTGCAAACTTCTATTTGCATTAGTTTCCGAACAGTGATTTCTTGTTTGCAGTGGTTGGATGAGTTTTGTGTAAATGGATTCAGGTTTTATAGTAGTGATTTGTATAGGATGGATGACTAAGTTGAATTGCATCTTTAAACCCTTAATTCTGGCATTCGGTTTTCTTTCTATTGCGCTTTTTGGCTATTCTGTGATACGTGGATGCTTTATACGAAAGTGCTTTGTTGCTAAAATAGTTTTATGCAGTGAGAAACATGAGGAGGTTGAGTCGTGCGGTATTTGGGGTCGCGAATTCTCGTTTTTCGACTGTTGCTGAACCGTCTTGGAGGCATGGCAACTCGCTGGTGAGTTTTTAATTTCTCTTGTTTTAATTAGGGCTGCACTGAAAATTGTGGATTTTCTGTTTCATTTCTGGCTGTTAGAACTTAGAACTGAGAGTAAAGTGCAGGTTCTGAATCATGTGATGTGTGCTTTTCTTTTCCCTTCTTTGAAGAAAAGAAACCCATAGCTGCTACATAGTTACGCATTGCGTAAATCCGCTCATTTGCAATAGCTAACATATCATGTAGGAAAGTCAAACTGGTCTAGGCAAACCTTCATGACGGTTAAACTAGGCATTGGTGTGATTCGAACTTTTTGGTTAAAATCTCAGTTACTCCACCACTAGGCATTTGTTGAAAAGCTAAGCAGAAACCTGCTGAGATTAAATTATGAGTTAAAATTGACAATGTACACTTGGAAAAAGAAACTGATGTTCTGAAGATAGATTAGAATAAAGGCATCAGTTTCCAATGTTTAACATTTTAATTCATTGGGAATGTGGACATACTGAGCTACAACCAAAGGAGCCTAAAGCGAGATCTTGAATGCAGTGAATTATAGTGAACTTCTCTATTCTGGAGTTGAAAAAAGTTGATGTCTGTACATGGTGGCTTGTTCAATAGAAGATTAGTGTTTAATGTTCCTGGCTGCTCATAAAATCAAACTTTGATAGGTTTTACTATCCTAACAATTTTAGCTTTTAAGAAGGAAAAAGGTTGCAATTGTACTTTTAGTTGCTCATGTACCTTGAAATTTATTTCTGTGCAGAGGGTTCCAAATCTAATTGGAGGCAGCTTTGTAGATTCTCATTCACCTGACTCCATTGATGTCCTAAATCCGGTAAGTGATTGAGAAGATAAGAAGACATCATGCTTCTTTGGGCTTTCCATTTTGGCTTACTTTTACTCGATGTAATGAGCGTAGGCAACCCAAGAGGTGGTTTCACAAGTGCCACTCACAACAAAAGCGGAGTTCAGATCTGCAGTATCTGCTGCAAAAGAGGCCTTCCCATCCTGGCGAAACACACCTATTACAACCCGACAGCGCATCATGTTTAAGCTCCAAGAGCTTATTCGTAAAAACATGGTCAGTTCTATCAACACGCTTCTAATTTCATTCGGTTGGTACTGACAAAGAAGGATTGGATTCAAAATGTAGGATAAACTTGCCTTGAACATTACAACAGAACAAGGGAAAACATTGAAGGACGCCCAAGGGGATGTTTTCCGAGGGCTAGGTTAGTACTCCTTGTGTTCATCATTTCTTAGATAGACAATGCATTTTCGTGTTGTTGAGTGAGTTATCTTTCCTGAAGAGGTGGTCGAACATGCATGTGGCATGGCAACTCTGCAAATGGGAGAGTATGTATCCAATGTATCAAATGGAATTGATACATATAGCCTTAGAGAACCTCTGGGTGTTTGTGCTGGAATTTGCCCCTTCAACTTCCCAGCAATGATTCCCTTATGGGTATTTACCTCTCTATTTCTTAATGGCATCTCAAACAAGTTTCAAATATTTATAAGGAATAATTCATGTTTAATGTCACCTGCAGATGTTTCCGGTTGCAGTCACATGTGGAAACACCTTCGTACTAAAGCCATCTGAAAAGGATCCAGGTAACTTTTATTACAACATTGTTTTCAGTGTTTTGGTGCATTAAACCTCTAAGAAGATTCGGTGGATGTGTTTATGTCTTAGACTATATTATCTTAACGGTCTAACTGATCTAGCTCATACATACTTGTAGATGTAAGTTTATGCAACCAATCTTATCTCATATGGATTTTTTTTTCTCTGCTTCTGATCTTTCTTCCATTTCCAGGGGCTTCAATGATTCTTGCAGAATTAGCGATGGAGGCCGGTTTACCTGATGGTGTTCTGAACATTGTCCATGGGACCCATGTATGCCTGCATATTCTAGTCTTATTTAATATTTCTTCATCTGTGTCATAAACAATATTTTCAAATCAGACAACAACGTCTGGTTAGTAAAAGACCACTTCCCATGTTGTTCGAATGATCTTCATCTTTATTGCTCTTTCTTGCAGGACACTGTTAATGCAATTTGTGATGACGAAGATATTAGAGCTGTATCATTTGTTGGTTCAAATATAGTTAGTAATCTCCTCTATGTTGACTATACTTATGTTGCAAAAATAGACCATCAGTTACACCCCCCCAAAAAAAAAAAAAACACTTTCACGATTCTCTCTCTTACACACACTCACATGGATGCATTCACAGGCAAGGCAAGCCATGTGATAATTAAAACTTTCTATTCACGGTCAGTTTTATTACAAAGCAAGGCAAGCGAGTTATTGTATAATTCTTGTTGGAATAGCTAATCCACAAAACAAACTACCAGAAATTTGGCTATGTGATAGTTATGTAATTAGGGGCTGACATGTATTTTCTTTTTCAAGGCTGGCATGCATATCTATTCAAGGGCATCAGCTAGCGGAAAACGTGTTCAGGTCTGTGCCTTTATCTACTCTTGAACATTATGATTATTATTCTTCATGTTTTGATAAATGTTACTTTTTGATTTTTAAGTAAGTGTAAACTACTAAACTGACAAATATCTTCCAGTCCAATATGGGAGCAAAGAACCATGGGGTCGTGATGGCCGATGCAAACATATATGCCACTATAAATGCTTTAATTGCCGCTGGTTTTGGTGCTGCTGGACAAAGATGTATGGCCCTTAGCACAGTTGTGTTTGTTGGTGACTCCAAATTCTGGTATTCCATCCATTTTATATATTCGTCCTCAGATTCATCCTCTTCCAATGACAGATACTGTATGCTATATCGAGTTTTTTTTATTAGATTACTTTCTTCAGTAGTATGGGAAGTCTCACATGTGTGCTAATCCCTTATATCTTTGTAGGGAAGAAAAGATAGTGGAGCGTGCCAAAGCCCTTAAAGTAAGAGCAGGAACAGATCCAGAGGCAGACCTTGGGCCAGTTATCAGTAAACAGGTGAGTTGAGGACCGTTCTTCATACTGAATTGATGGATATCTTTATCAACAGTTCTTCTATTCATTTATTAGCTAATAAAGCTCGGAAGCTTTGTCTATTCATATTACTATCATGGACTCTGTCCTTTTTTCATTTCTTCAACCAGTTATGTATTTTCTCAGGCAAAGGAAAGGGTACACAGATTAGTCCAAAGTGGGGTTGAAAGTGGAGCAAGACTATTACTTGATGGAAGAAACATTAAGGTATTATGGCCTATTCATCTTCTCCGAAATGACCAAATGGCCCGAATTGCATGTTAAATGCTTTTGGCCATTAACTTAACATGATCTAACACTACTTTGATTGATGAGTTATAGGTTCCAGGATATGAACAAGGCAACTTTGTCGGCCCCACCATTTTAGCCGATGTCACTGCTGACATGGAATGTTATAAGGTGTGAATTGCTGACTAATATCTTGAAAGATTTTCTCAGCTTTTGCATATGAATACATGTTAATTTCTTCAACTTGACTTCCAGGAGGAGATCTTTGGCCCTGTCCTCATCTGCATGCAGGTATGTACACAATTAACAGCTCTCTTTCTACTTCATTTTGGTTTTTTTTTTTTTTTTTTGAGAGTGATCTTATCTTTTTGTTCCATCAGGCTGACAGTTTGGACGAGGCCATAAACATAGTCAACAGAAACAAGTATTCTCTCTTTCCTTTTCCATTTCAAATCATGAACTTTGATCAACTTCTCCTAATGTAATTATCCCCGCTATGCAGATATGGAAACGGTGCAGCTATTTTCACATCATCCGGATCAGCAGCAAGAAAATTTCAGGCTGAGATAGAAGCAGGCCAGGTAAGCGCTTCATTCTGAAAGAAACAGATTCGAGTTTGTAATTTTGGTTGGTGATATTAGTTTTTTCGTGTTTTAGGTGGGTATAAACGTTCCTATTCCTGTGCCATTGCCCTTCTTCTCATTTACCGGATCAAAGGCTTCTTTTGCTGGGGACCTCAATTTCTATGGTAAAACAAAGCCTACCCCTCTTCCAACATTTTGTTGTTGGGATTCAGCCTAATTTTGCTTCATTTGGGGTGGATTGATATTTAGGTAAAGCTGGAGTTCAGTTTTACACGCAGATCAAGACTGTGACTCAACAATGGAAAGATTTGCCCGGTGGAGTTTCTCTTGCGATGCCCACTTCCCAAAAATCTTGATTGTTGATAAAATTATTGCAAATTATGTTTCTTTATTACAAAAAATGCTACCATGATCAATATTCATACTCTCTCTCTCTCTGCCTCTCTCTCTCGTATGATATAAGGTTGATATTAACTATTAAGACAAGGGACGGTGCCATATGCCCATATCTGCTAATATCCGGATACAATAGCATGTGAGGGATTCCACGTAAGCTTCTGACACACATTACCACTCGTTTCAACAACATTTCTTTGTTATTTTATGCGTTTCTCGCATATGTGATTTGAACAGATTATGTCACGTCAAAGATTAAAAAACACGCAATTCATGCAGCACACTGACAGTGAGTAATTGTACTAATTTAAGAATATCTTTTGCGTGGGTGTTTGCAATAGTTTCTCTACTAAAAAAGATAGTTGAAAGCAGCGCAGATTTTTGTGCTGGGTGTTTGGATCAACAACTTCTTACATTAGCTGAAAGTTGATTTTGATAATTTCAGCTGATTTACAAAAGCTGGGGAAGGGCAGCTGAAACTAGCTGAAAGCTGATTTCTTCCTTTCTTGTAATTTCATTTTTTCATCTTAAATTGATTGATTAAATTAAAAATAAAATTAAATAATACTAACCATAATACTCCATTTTATTAATATTGCATGAAAAGCAATAATTTTATTTGGTTTTTATTTAAATAAAATATAGATTAATTTAATACTTTGTACACTAAGATAGAAATTATAATATACAAAAAATAATTACTCAATTTTTTTTATTTATTATAATTATAATTGTATAATAACATTAGGAGTAATAAAGATTACTCAATTATAATTGTATAATAACAATTGTATTATAATTTTTGACTTTCAACACTTTTTGCAAATACTTATAAATTAATAAAATCAACAGCTTTCAGCTGCTTTCAGCCACTTTCAGCAGCTTTCAACACTTATCGATAAACTTCAGCTACTGCAAACAGCACCTTAGTAAAATTATTAACTTAATTGAATCAAATTGGGGTTTAATATAATTATAAGAATTAATTTAAGGTTCTTTTTTTACTACACGTTAGAGACTTCGTCTCGCTCACATAATGAGACATGATTGTCAATTCTGGCTGGTGTAATTGTTTATTATACCGGAAATATTTATTTCTCATTAAAATTGTCGGAAGTACATGTCATAATAGAAAACCATATAAACCAATACATATATAAACCATTACAATATGTGCTTCTGCTATCGAATTTCAATAATTCTTTACAGATATTATTACTTAATCACGTCTAGATTTTGTTTTTATTGTCCACTCTTGGCATGATTAGGTGGTGTATCTACCGAGTTCCCTCCAAGTTTATTCGTCGATCATATTATATACAAATATTTGTATCAGATAATCAAAGTAATGAACAGCAGCTGAGCCAGAAATGTTATTCAGTGGAGTCAAAACTTTTGTTAAGTTAGGAAAAAAGAGTAAATCGGGTCAATTTTAAACACACACACACTACACACTACACACTACACATAGGATTTTCTTTCTTAGTGGTGTCAAGTATCGATAGTTAATTCGTTGTGAGTTCGTGATTGAGTGCGAAGATAGTCTAACTAGTCAAGCTTCAGCAGATTGTTTTCAAGAATAACAGCGGCAAATCTAAGGGGAAGAGGGCCCATCACTCACAAATTATGTGCTTATCATGAATTCTTTATATTTTTTTAATTTATTATTATTTATTTCTCCAAAAAATGCAAATTCATCAATGCAATTGTTTGTAGATTTCATTCCATGTCTAAAATCTTAGATCCGTCCTATTGACATGTTTCCATGAGTAGTAATTGAGAATATTTAGAACTTAGCACACACTAAACAAGAGAGTTTGGCATAAATGTAGGGGCAATTGCAAATGAAGAGCGAGACGAGACAAGTAACCAATAGCTCATCAAGGACAAATATGTAATTTACGATGTCTTCAATCTGTACGTCCTAAGTAGGGTTGTAAACGAACCGAATCGAATATTACAATTTTGTATTTGTATTTGATTAGTAAACGAAACGAATCGAATATTTATAATCGAATTCGAATCTTAAAATCTCGAATACGAATATCAAAAATCGAATACGAATACCGAATCGAATCAAAACTATTTGATTGTGATATTATGAAATTAATATTTAATTTATTCATTTAATTGATATTAAAAAATACATATATTAAAAAGAGGGTATGCGTTATTAAATCTTGATTTAAGCCCTTAACATAAATATTTTAAATTAAAATTATATATAAAAATAATTATTGTATATATAATTTGTATTTAATCGAATATTTACGAATATCGAATCGAATATTATAATTTTGTATTTGTATTTGATTAGTAAACAAATCGAATATTTATAATCGAATTCGAATCTCAAAATCTCGAATTCGAATCTCAAAATCTCGAATACGAATATCAAAAATCGAATATGAATACCGAATCGAATCAAAACTATTTGATTTTTACAACCCTAGTCCTAAGCTTCTATAAATAGTTTCCATGTGTTTCCGCATCAAACCCATTTTAATTTCATATTCCCAAACTCGCGTCCTTCACGTTCCACTCCCTTTCTCTCTCTACACGCACCCATATTATTCTCTTAGAGAGGGAGAGAATGGGAGCCCAAAAATTCGCCGTCCTCCTCTGCGCAGAGGACTCTGAATACGTGAAGAAAATCTACGGCGGCTACTACGGCGTCTTCGTCAGAATGCTCAAGGAGGAAGGCGAAAGCTGGGATGTTTTCACCGTGTCGAAGGGCGATTTTCCGTCCGACGATCAGATCGGCGATTACGACGGATTCGTCATCACCGGAAGCTGCAATGACGCTCACGGAAACGACGTCTGGATCTGTAAACTGCTCGCTTTGCTCAATAAATTGAACGCGATGAAGAAGAAGGTTCTCGGCGTTTGCTTCGGCCATCAGGTATTTATCCTATTCTCACTTATTGTTACTGTTTCCTGCATTCAGTCGATGTTAATTTCTTCGTATCGTGTTGTTTTTGGTTTGTTTCGATCGATTGATTATCGTATATTTAAAGCAAAATAGTATTTCACCTTCCGTAAATCCATCATAAATTTATGCATTTAAATACATTCCATACATTGAAAAGATTTATATCTGTAGTAGTGTAGTTCCACATGGAAACTCTTTTATCTTATTTTTCGGGTTTATGTCTGGTGATATGGTTTTCCTTCACGTTTCTTCTGCGTGATACTCTTTTTCTATATATATGTATAAATAAATAAGTGCGGTTTTAACCCCCCACAACTGTCATGTTTTCTTTTAGGCCCTTTTAGTTATGCTTTTCCCGTTTTTAGTACCATAGTTTTCAGATTTTTCAGTTAAAAAATTGTAGTACAAAAACTCAATTCTTAGAAAGCATAAAACCTAAATATGAGGTTTGAGTGATTTTTCTTTGGAGGAAAATCGGCTGTCCTATTACAAGATGTAAACTACAACTAACAAACTCGGTGGGTCACGAATCTATAAAATACAACAAGATTTAAATTTGAAGACGTGAGCAGAAACAAGATATTAAAATTAAATAAGCTTAGGGGCTACTTGATGCTTTGGATGACACGTAAGGCACTAGAAGCCATGTTTTAATTAATTAAAATTTCATCACTTGCGAAAGAAATTTAAACAAACGGCTTCTAGTAAAAAAGGAATTTTTCAGCCTGTACCTAATTAACTAGAAGCAAGTAATAGAAACATTTGTCCCGCTACGTAGAGGGGATGGCAGAGTGGTTGAGGTGAGGTTTTCCGGGACCGACAGGTCATGGGTTCAATCCTCACTGAAGCCATTCTCATATGGGCTTCGTCACCCGAGGGGTGGTTTAATCTCCCTGTGTGGTTTGCGGGCTTACGCACAAGGAGTTGAGGTTTACCTGCAGCCAGCACCGGTAGCGAATGCCTGGGTAAAAAAAAAAAAAAGAAGTAATAGAAACATTAGTCCCGCTATGTAGAGGGGATGGCAGAGTGGTTGAGGTGAGGTTTCCGACCGACGACAGTCGCAGGGTTCAATCCTCACCGAAGTCATTCTCATGTGCTGTCCGCACCCGAGGGTGGTTTAATCTCCTGTGTGGTTTGCGGCTTCTTGCAGACAAGGAGTTGAGGTTTACCCGAGGCCGCAGAAGGTAGCGGCCGCGGGTTCCTCAAATCAAAAAAAAAAAGTAATAGAAACACTAGTCCCCATGGGATGGCCTAGCGGTCGAGGTGGGTGGCCGGGACCGATAGATTCTCGGTTCAATTCCCACCAAGACCGTTAGGTAGGTCGTCACCCTGTCACATTAAGGGTGGTTGAACCTTCTTGTGTGGTTTGCGCTACTGCACAAGGAGCGTGGTTTACCGCTTGTAGACAAGAAAGGGGTTCTATGAATCAAAAAAACAAAAAAAAAAAGTAATAGAAACATTAGAAATATATATATATATATATATATATATATATATATATATATATATATATATATTTCCATCCAAAAAAAAATCTAAATAGTAGTAACTTTTACCACTCCTTTTGTCCTATTGTTAAACCAACAAATTTGGCTTCAAATTTATCACTCCCTTTGTCATATTAATTGAGGTGTATTACTTTTTGAATTGTTTATTATTATCATCTTGTTTACGAAAAAAGAAATAATTTGTGAACCACAATCACTTTAAATAAATAAATCTCTATTATTTTAATATACATTCATCCACTTTTTTAATCTTCATACTAAAAAAAATCAAAACCAACAATAATGGAACTAGGGTCCTAACACCCTAAGGGCCGGTTTAAGTAACATATTTATCTTATGTGCTAGTTTTTTTTTCCTCTTAAAAAAAATCAAGAAAAGTTGATATTGGTAAAATTATTAGGGGTTACTCTTAAATTCACTATTTTATGAGGACGTAATTGATGGGTTTGGAGAGGTAAGACTAATAGTATTGCTAATCACTAGTTGCATAATGAATGTAAATGGGGTGATTACATTGGGTAGGGGCCACTGTATATAGCTGGCCAATGACAACCACCAAGAAAAGCTGTCAATCAACCTTTCTTTATATTTTAAAGGAATTTGCTGCTCAACCCTTTTAAAATTGTCAAGTAGCAATTTTTTGGGGGACCTATGATACGTGTAGACAGTATGAATAAATTAATCTCAACTTTTATAGAATTATGAACTAAACAAAACCAGTCAATTTCCTTCACGGTTAGAATTAGTCTCTAGGGGGATTCTAGTAGTAGTATTTAGTTTTTGTGGAAAGCTGCACTCTACAATGGCCTTGGGAAACAAGGGATAGCTGCCTAAATATTCCGAAAAAAAAAACAAAATTAAAAAAAAAAAAAACCCTTTGCTTTCACAATTCACATGCATGAAATAAAAGTGGGTCCCATCATTTCTCAAAAAAAAAAAAAAAGGATCCAAACATAAAGATGCTGTAGATGTAGGCATGTAGCCAACTCTTTTGGCCGAGAAATTTGGAAATGAGTTTGTGTGTGGTCCTCCATATGTATAGAATTGGTAGATATTTTTTTCTCTTTATAGAATAGGAATTGGAAATAACTGAGATAAAATGCAAAAGGCGACAATTTTGTAATCTCAACCACCCAAATTATTATTTATATAGTTATATAAAGATAAGACTGAATCCTAGTTATGCTCAATTTTATAGATATTTTTATTCGATCACATCTAAATATGGAGATCTACTGTAATGAGATTGTCATTATTAAATGACGGTCACATGGACTGTTGGGAGGCTTATTGTTAATCACGGATAAGGGATCAGTAGAAGACTGAAGACATAAATAATTATATCAATGTTATGTATATTAAGAGAGAGAATAGTAATAGAAGAATGATTATAATATATAAAACAAAATTAGCTTATATATTATTCCTTAAACATGAAACAATGATGTGTTACAAGAAACATAGAATTTCAGTTGGTGATTTAAGCCGTAAAGCTGGCTTTATTTGTATTTAGGACCACACCACCTGCCCTGTTTCTATAGCATTATCAAGTCCCTTATTTTGGGGCTAATTAATGAGCAATCAATTTAAATATTTATGAGATGGTTTTCTGTGGTCTACAGTTTTGCTTGGATTATTTTTATTTACCGTGAATTGAGATAGATAGTGGATACTATTTGTTTTCGATTTTTGCATTCGATTGGTTATGCCACTTTTCCATCTTATCTTTTGGAAGATAATAGTATCCTAAAAACTTCTTATGAGCGTAACTCCTATTTTCAGATGTTTCAATAAGATTCAAGCCATATAATAACTCATTATATCACTAGGTTGAGTTCTTAAGAATTCTTTTTCTATTATAATACTACTATTCAATGCTAATCTACCTAACTAGTATCAATTCGCAGCGGGAGTTTTATCTATTGACTACTTGGGGTAGGGAGGTGGAGGTGGAGGTGGAGGTGGGGGTGGAGGGGGGGTTGTTTAAGGGAAAGATTCCTTTGGGTGGTGAAAACAAATACTCATATCAAACAGCCACGTCGTCAACTTTAAACGGTGGAGAATACTGATTAAGCTGCGGGCTTTTCTTTCTTCCAGACAAATTAGAGGATGGAAAGTACTTGTCCAATTAACTGTATTCCACGTTAGATCCAGCACTACAGTTTTAACTGTTTCCATTTGATGAAAAATAAGTTAGATTCCATTCTTTTAATCGAATCAAATATGAATTGGAATGGAATCACTCCTACAAACCAAACAACTTATTTAAAAATCATTCATTTCAATCCTATTCCCCAAAATTTAATTCTTGATTTCGATTCCACTCCTTTCTGTTAACTAAATAGGGTCTAAGTACTCCCAAACACATGATGAAACCTTTTTGATGGGACAAATGGTTTCGACTTTGATGTTACTAGTAACCATTTTCATCAAAGAAGATTAACCATAATACTCGTGTAAATTAGTTACAAGTATCCTCAAATTCTTAATTATTTGACTATTATGTGCTGGTGTAACCATCGATTCCATATGGTGTCTTTTCAGTAGCTTTTTAAAAGGCAAACACTGAAATCTCTTCTCTGTTTAAGATTAGATATAGTGCTCCTTGATGTTGTTTATTCCATTAAGAATTGATAAACAAAAGACACGTCGCAACGATCTTTAACTACACCCATATACATTTTTCCATTATGCATATAAGTTTGTTGGTAGTTAGTGGAAGTCCAAATCTTCCACCAAGAATTAGAAAGTGGCGGTGATCATGTTTCCATTCCCATATTTTGGCATGTGATTAGATTCTGGGACGAGCTCTTGGAGGCAAGATTGGGCGAGCAAGAGCAGGATGGGATATTGGAGTCACACAAGTCCACCTATACCCATCAAAGATGTTCACTTCTCTCAACATGCCTGCTTCCCTCTCCGTAATCGAATGCCACCGCGATGAGGTTCGTTCATCCATCTCGTAACCTAAGAGCCTTTCTTCGTAGTAGAACTAATAGTGACTCGTAATGAGCTAGGTATGGGTGCTTCCACCCGAAGCAGAGATCCTCGCCTGGTCGGACAGGACAGGAGTTGAGATGTTTAGGTATGGCGATCACATTATGGGCATACAAGGCCATCCTGAATACACAAAGGATATCCTCCTCCACCTCATTGACCGCCTCTTCAACCGCCAACTCATTGAGGTCAGATCCATGAAAGAACCTGGTGCTAATCATACAAGACTCTGTGTGTTAATGTTGTTAGTTTTGTTCGGACAGGAGGTACTTGCTGAAGAGGCTAAGACTAAGTTGGAGGCGAGCGAGCCAGATAGGGAGGCGTGGGGGAAACTGTGCACGAGCTTTCTCAAAGGGAGGTTGTGATGGAAAGAGAAGATGTAAATATAGATTAAAATCTTGATCTGCTACGGCAAGAAGAGGAATTGACTTGATAAGTCTATGTAGGCTATGTGAGTCTTGATTTATCAAGTGGTGTAATTGGACCTTGTCAATTTTACTAATCTATTTTTCATTTTCTAGACAACTATTCTGACTCTTTCTTCCCACTCTTTTCCTGTTTTCCACTTCATCGAATTGCTATTACTATGAATTGAACCTAATCGAATAAGTGTCCTATAATTCTTATAAGAGTCACCATGATAACTCAAATACGAAAAATATCCTAAAATACGAAAAGAACGTAAAAGATCCATACCGTTTGCACCTTATGAACGCTGTCATCATAAAATGCGAGATTCTAGGCATTCAGTAAGAATGTCAAAGTAGAACTGGCACTTGCTCATGTCTTCTCCATTGTTATTTAGGCACTGCCGAAAAAAGAAAAGGAAAAAAAAAAATCAGTGTATACGGCGGCAAGGACTAGTGAGATACAGTGAAAAAAATTATGCTGAGCGTCTCTCATTGTATCAGTTACATAAATGATGAAATTATATGATAAAGACCTTAGCTAATAAGTTGTGATTTTTAACATGATTTACCAATTACCTAATGCACTATAATGGGAAGAGTTTCTACAATACAAGATTGCTTTAAAATTATGAAATAAAGATTTGAGAGGATAATTCTCCACAGAGGAAGGGAAGAAATGAGGAAGACATAGTTGTGCCTTAGATTGCATACAGCAAGCCTCAGTTACACCCCTGCTGGGTGGTGACGGAGCCGCTGCTGCTGCAGCTGCAGGTTCAGATGCAACTGTTTCGTGATGAATTCTTTTTCAACTCATAACTTCCTCCACAGTCCTACATGCCATAGCACTTCCAGTACCAAATGCCAACCCTATATAAGCATAAAACGAGTAGGGAAATTAGTGAAACTATACATAACATATCTTCCCGTATAACGGATAGCAACTCATACCTTGAGTTATGGTTGATCCACCAGAGCCGCTTTGAGGACGCATTACACAAAACCGTAGAAGGAGACATAAATCAATGAAGCAGATTAAAACAAAAACAGAGAATCAGGAGGTCCTCATTGAAAGAGGTGAATAAAAACAAAGTGATGTATAAATATGTTTGAGGAATAGAGATGCAGCACTGAGGTACATTCAATCCAACAAGTAATGAGGCACTTATCAATTACATGTATCAAGACAGAACTAGATTATAAATCAAATTGTAAGCGCCATTTCCTGAAACTGATAGTCAAATTAAAGGCAGATGAAAGAACTAAGAAGTAGTTTAAACTGAGTCAAAATGCATATTGATACAATAAGACTGTAACACTACAAGGCATAAGAAAACTTACGCATGGAAAGCAGTTATAAACGATACACTTGGCCAACACAAAGTAGATTATTCAAATCATGCACACAACACTTAAAAAGCAAAATATTATGAAATACCCTACAAGTCTCATCATCCCAAGTAAATAAGACAAAATCTAAAGAATTTGACACTGAGAAGGACAGCTAGTGCTTTACAAGTAAAAGGCTTAAAAGCACATTATTAACAAACATAAGATTCCAATAACAACAAAAATTAGTAGAAATCAGGAACCTGCACATCACTGCATAATTCCTAACCAGTAAAACTTCAACGGCGCACAAATTGGAAAACCTAAACGGCAAATTAGCAGATCCAGATAATGAATAATCATATGCACAGCATCAGAAGTGGATTCTATAGAATTCACTACTCTAAGGCGAGACATTTTTCTTCTCTTTTCTTGAAGACGATTGGACGAAAAACCTACAATATAAAGGAAATGAGACGGTAATCTTAGAGCGCTCCCAACAAAGATTTAGCGATGTAAATTTGGAGGCACAGTTGCAGAATCCTCTGTGCATTATTTACTTATCAAAATATACTAAATTGTTCACAGAAACTCAAAAACAACCGCGCACATGCATTCCGTGTGCGCAGTTCTTCCTCAAATTCAAGCGAGTGATACAATTTTTCTCTTCAAATTATTTCCACATGCCTTTCGGCAAAAATCTCGAGCAATTCAAAAAGTAGTTTACATAATTAGGACTAGGTTATAGTAATACCTTGAGTATACCATGAAGAACTCTCGAGGAGGAAGAACGCAGAGAAAATAAATTTGGAAGAAAGGAATTAGGCGGAAATTTTCGAATTATGTGACTAATATTTTAATATCCTAACTTCCGTCCCAGTCCCACTCAAACGGGTATATCTGATTCTAATTAGTAATTAAAAATATTAAAATTAAACACTCGATTTGGGTTTTATTATCAGACATATGACGTGTACAGTGTAACTATAAACTACTCCCTCCGTCCCGTTATTTGTGGCTCAATTGGTTTCGGCACGAAAATTAAGAGAGTAAATGATAAAGTATGAGAGAGAGTGTAGATGATAAAGTATGAGAGAGAAGATGACTAAGATATTGAGAGAGTATGAGAGAAAGATGATAAAGTATGAGAGAGAATGTAATAAAGTAGGAGAGAGAAGATGATAGAGTAGGAGTAATTTTTTACCAAATTAGGAAAGTAGGCACAAATAATGGGACATCCATTTCGGGAAAGTGAGCCACAAATAGCGGGACGGAGAGAGTACTTGCTTTGTATAAGTAAAAGCGGGTTTTTGGCATAGAGCCCCTGTGGTTTGGGCAAGGTGCAAATACCCTTGTGTTTTTAAAAGGTGCATAACACCCTTTTATAGTTTTTAAAAAGGTGAATATTATCCCCCGTAACCGAGTTTGAAGATCACGCTCGATAATTGAGACTAGTGTTTTAAAATTCGATTTATTATAGTGGCAAATAACCCCCTGTGGTTTTGTGGAAGTGTAAATACCTCCTGTAATTTCCATAGGTGCATATAACCCCCTTGTGGTTTTCAAAGTAGTGAAATAACCTCCTCTTAAAATTCAAGTAGAAAGAAATTAGTGCAGCAGATGATTTTGATTATAAAGCAACGAAAAATATTCATCCGAAAAATGTGTGTTTCCCATACTCTTCTTATGTTCGATATGATGGAAGGTCGGACCCTGATTATAGCATTCACGGTTCTTTGAAATTCCCAGGAAAATTCGCTCCCGGATGTTACACTCTTGCAGTCTCCGAAGCACTTAATCAAGACATGCAGGTATGCTAGACAAGAAGATTACTTTATAAATGTGATTTTTTGTACTAATTCTTCAACTCTATATCTTTTCACTTCCATTTCTTGAAATTAAGTGTCTGCATCAGCTAAATGCAACAATAATTAACTTTTTTCTTGAACATTATTGAACTTGCTCTAAGTTCTTATATTAACTTGGAAATACCACAGACCATTATGTTAGCATGACAACATATGTTAACACAAGATTTACCAACGCGTTTGTCATCCTATCACATTTGAAAATACAAAAGATCATCTTGCAACTAGTAAACAAAAAATACAATAGATGTTTTAAGCTAGGCGCTTTAAACTTCTTCTTGAAATTAGCATACAAATGACGGCAACAAAATCGATGTTCAGAGTGATGAACTAATTCTTCTAGAGCATCGATCAAACATTTTCAAGCTTTTCTTTGACTTCTGTTACAAGCTGCAACATGAGGAAGAAAAAAAACATAATAATAATCCCCAATGCGAGATGATAACAATTAACACACAGATTAAGCTAAATTCTTGAGGAAGAAAACACACAAAACACACCAACTGTTGGAGGCTTGGAAGCTTTACTAAATTACAGTAAAACTTCAACCTTTTCCCCTTCCATCTAATATGTCAAGCTGAATTATGAGATGATAACAATTAACACTCATATTAAAGATAAATAAATCTATCACTTATTAGTAAAGACATCAACTTCTCTCTCTATTCTTCAAGGTTTCTTCTTGATAAAAAGGACAATCCACACCAATTGCTGTCGATCATCTAAGAAAATCTTAGCTTTTGCTAAGAGAAAGAAACCCGAACTCCCATTCACCTTCTTCTTCTAATTTTTCCAATAAATCACAAAAATTTGCTTCGATTTCAATAAATATATCTGACGGAAACAAGAAATTGCAAAAACTCTCCAAGAAATCCCCAATTCGAGATGGCTAATTTCTCAAATTGCACGACTTATATAGGAATTAAATCCAATCAAGATTGAAACAACTAAAAGGCAGCAAAAACGAGTACTTTACGAGCGTTTTCAGGAGCCACCTAAGAGCTGCGAATGTTGAGCTTGAAAACCCTCATGGAGGCTTTCTGGTAGCGAACAGTCAAATGGTGAGCCAAAGAAGAAATTGACGTCTTTGTTATTATCATATAGATAGAATTTTTAAGTTATTATAATAATAATAATAATAATAATAATAATAATAATAATAATAATAATAATAATAATAATAATAATAATATAATGGAGGCGCGTGACACTACATGCAGGACACGAGGGAGGCTGTGTGCTATTACATATAAACCATAGGGAGGTAAACTATACCTTTCTAAATCATAGGGGGGTAAATTGCACCTTCGCGAAACCATAGGGAGGTAAAATTCACCCGACTCAAGTAAAAGCTAATATACTTTATTACGAATTATTTTTAATTGCCTTGGACCGGGGGCAATCTGTTTATTTTTCTCTTTCTCTCTCTCTCTTATAATGCTATCTGTTTAATTGTCTCTCTTTCATGATTTTATCGCGCTTATTCTATTATTTTTTGAAACTTTCATTTTGGACTATTTATTTATTTATATATATTTGTGGGTTTTTGCTTTTGTTTAGGGTAGAGACTATTTATATCAGCAATACATAATGAAGAACCTCAATTTGTTGTTTGAATTCAGCAACAGAATCCCTAGGTCTAGGTGGTAGCACAGAACAAGAGTAACATCTTCAGCATCCTACAATTTATTAAGAATTGATTCAAATGATTATTTATTTCTTTTATACTAAAGATAATTCTATCAAAATGATTGGAATGAATATTAGCACTAGGTATAAGAATTGATACAAATGAGTACTTATTTTTTTATCTAACGCTAAAGACAAGGAGCAGTTAGTGAATTTATAACAACATTTTATAATTTAAAAACTCATCATAGTGACCACTGGCTCTATATATTTCGTGATTTTTTGAGATAAATTGTTTCGACCAAACCCTAGCGACAAAAAACAATGGATTTATTAAAATTACTTTTAACATATAGCACAAAAGTAACAATAAAGCTCGTTTTTTTGTTTCTATTGAAGTAACTAGTTATACATATTCCATCATTATTAAATTACATTTATTCCAGAAAATTGATTGTAATAAAATCTTTACCACCATCAGATTGTTATATATTTTACCATCACCTACCTAATTGGTAAAATGGCATCTGAAAATCTTTCAAGCACATGCATCTTTATTTCGAAATACAAATAAGGCTAACAAGGTAGCACTAAGTCTGTCGTAACACCACCGCATTAATAGTAGCAACAGAATTCAATGGGATGAATTTCTTGTAATAACAATTGATTCACATGCATCTAGGAACTCATCATAGAACCCGAGTTTCTGCGGCATTCAGAAAGCATATCCATGTAGAACTGGCACTTGCTCAAGTCATTTGCAGAGCTATTCAAACACTGCAGAAAAAAAAAAAAAAAAAAAAAAAACAGCACAAGAAACCTCCTTCAAAGTTTGATACAGTGACTATTAGATTATGATCACCGTTGGTCACAATTATAAGAAAAGGAAGTTAACTAAGAAATCAAAGTTCCAATTTTTACATGATTTAACATAGTGCAGTATAATGTGATGATAGTTTCCTTCTGCGATAATAAATTAAAGAGCTGCGGGGGGCTATCGATTGGTTCCCAACATCATATTGAACAGAAGTTGCATAGGAAGAAGAAATGAGAAAGAGTTATAGGTACTTACATCTTGGAATGCCTTAGAGTGCATATTGCAATCGTCAGATCCACCCATGGTGGGTGATGGAGCTGCAGCAGATTCAGATGCAACTGTTTCGTGTTGAATGGTTCTTGGACCCATAACGGCATCCACAGCCCTATGTGCCATAGCACTTCCAGTACCAAATGCCAACCCTACACAAGCATAAAACGAGTAGGGAAATCAGTGAAACTATAACCAAAATGCATATGGAACATATTATCTAGCAAACTCATACCTTGAGCTATGGTTGAACCGATGCCTCCAAGCATGGATCCACCAGAGCTACCTTGGGCAGTAGCTGGCGGAGGAGCATTACTCGCTACACAATGCCATAGAAGAAAGCATTAGCGAGGAAATACATGTAAAGCTAAAGAGTGCGGAGGTATGATTAGATGAGAAAGGTAAAAGGGAAAGGCAATGAAACATATAAGAACAGAAACCAGAATCTAGAAGTAAATGAAAGCAGGTTAAATATAAAAATGTTGAGTAGAGTAAATGCAGCACTGAGGTACCTTTTTGAGGAGGCGGGCTACGTGCAGCAGGACGGGGAGCTGGGCGAGAAGATCTTCCTGTAAATTCAGTCCCACAAGTAATAAGACACTTATCATAATAGTTTACACAGTAATCCCACTCTTTAAAGAGACAAAACAGTGAATAAGCACAAGACACTTGAAAAAGCAAACATTGTAGAAACAGACCAGGGGTTGGAGCCTAAGAAAGACGACAGTCAGGATTTCCACAGAAACAATTATGTGGTTCAGAGTAACTGTGAAAATAATCCCCAGGGTAAAAGGTTTGACTAACCAAATCGACACTGTAAACCAAAAAATAATAATAATTATAATAATGCTATCAAATTCATTATATGTTCACTCTATTGATCTCATTATCCGAATAAATCAAAGCATAAGCACCATTTCCTGGTACCAAAAAAAAAAAACCTAAAGCGAAAGGATTAACAGAAACAGGTCACGATACGTTAACATCAAATCCCTCGGTGTAAAGTTAATCGTGCACAAATCGGAAAACCCTAAACAGTAAATAAGAGCTCCGAAAACAATTAAGCAACAGCAGAAGATATATAATCGAATCCAGACCAAATAAATAATAAATCGAAAAAACTTAACAACAAATAAAGGAAAAAGGCAGTCAAGAAAAAGTGAAGATTTTTACCACCTGAACTGCGGCGAGCCATTTCGATTCTGTTTTTGGATAAATCGAAAGAAAATAGAAAAGAACGTTTTAGATCTTCCATAAAACCTATATATCGTCGCCCCCAAATGGGCCCAATCGGGTTTTGAGGATTTTGCTGGGCCGTTTAAAGGGCCCTCACGGTCCGGACTAACATCGGCACGGGCGAGTTGACCTAATTATTTTTCAATATTTTATTTTATGTTATTTTTGGATGGATAGTTTTTTTAATTAATGAGTGATCCGTAGCCGTCTAGTGTATAGAGAATAAACTCCACATAATGATTTGTGGGTTACAAATAATTATTTTTCAATACTTAATTATATTTTATGGAGGACATATAAGCAATTTCTGATGAGGAAGGGTAATTTCATAAATTTTAGTTGTGTAAATCTTCAATTTCAGAAGAGTGGTTTTGGAGGGATTAATTTATAACTTAGGGGATCTCAAATCAAATTGAAAATCTAAAGTCAATTACTCGATTTGATTCAGAGTGATTTGTCTCATTTTCATATGGATGTTCATTCCGCAAATTTGTTGATATTTGATATTTTTTATTAAAAAAGTGTATTATACGTGGAACACACATAACACATGTCAATATATATGTGGAGTAGGATACTGAAGGTTATATTAAAATTTGTGTGATTTTGATTAAATGACAGTAGTCACCACGTGGCCCTTAAATCCGCCTATGCTTATATCCGTCTCCCACAATGAATGCTTCATGCATGTTATATATTATACAAGTCCGATAATCAAATATGTAGGTTAAAACCAAGAAAAAAAAAAGGTTTAAAACCATTCATATCCAAACTCTCCCTTTTTCCTACAAAAAGCTACGGCTAAACTTCTCTCTCTTTTTTTGATGGGAAACTCGAAATAATCCTCTCCATCATATCTCCGTACTTAATTTGTCATACGAAGAAAGAATACAGAGAGACTAATCCCTATCCTTCTAAACTGAGGTTTAAGATGTTCAAATTTGAGGAATGTTATTTGTCTCGCTATGATTCCTTCTAAACTGATGTTTGATCATGAAGATTGTTCTAGAAGTTCTTGATAACTCTTTTTTCTGTACTGAAAGTTTGCGTCTCTTCAAACGAAAAGGTGTGAAGAGAGAGAAAGTATTGAAATGCAAACGCTGCGATTATATGCGTCTCTCCGCCGCGAACAGTTGCGGCCGCTGCGAAAAGACGGCAACGTAATATAAATATAAGATTTTCTTAATTTGTTTTCAGACCTGAAAAATTTGAAGTGGATAGATAATGGACAGCGTGCGGCGGGCGGAGTCGGAGTACGGCGGATGGGGGGCGGGATCGGCGTTGGCGATGCTGTGTATAATAATGCTTCTGCTGTTTCTCCCTCTCGGAATGGCACCCGGCCTGGTTCTACCACCGTCTTTCTCGATGCTGTTTGTTATTCCGGTGTTGATAGCCGGACTTCTCATTTTCCTTTCTCAAGCCTCCAAGAGTGATTAGAATTCATGATTCTTTGTACTTGAGAATAACTGGTGTTAAAACAAGTATTACAATTGATTATACTTTGATTGAATGTCTTCACAGAGAGAGTTTACATCATGCACAGAATATAGAAAGAAAGCATAATCTCTCTCATTTTTCTCCATAGCAGAGAAGAAATATGCTCATAATATGCTTTTCACACAGAGAGAAGAGAGAATAAAAAAATAATGGGATAAGTTAAGCATGAGCTATTTCTCTCATCTTTCTCCAGAACAGAAGAGAGGAGAATAAATGTCGAATGGACAATTAAGCTTTGTAGCAAACTCAAGTTTAAAAATACACGCATATCCTCATCCTCACCTGAAGAGCAGTGCAGTAAATATATGTACAAATCCCATAATATATATGGAAGAAGGGAGTTCAGAGATGTTTTACAGCCTTGCAACCACCAATAGGAATCACCAATGCCTCTTACTTGGTGTCGTTGTCACCACTCGAAGATGCAATGATGTTTGCAGGAGCTACTACCATGGTTTCTTCTCCATTTGCTTTACCGTTAAGCTGTGAAGATATAAAAGACTTATTGCCCATCACGAATTTAGGAAGAAAAAAAGTATTGGAGCACTAACCTTCATAGGATGCTGCTGCATGATAATCGGAACTTTTGTGAGGTCTCTCAAGACTCCCTGCAACATGGGGAACTTCCTATAAGTCTCATTCATGAGCGCTTATTTGTTGAATGAATTGGAGCCAAAACAGAAGAGCAACATTTGTTGAATGAGTAAGCAAGCATACCTTGTTGGCCCACTTCAGACCGCAAGCATTACACAGAGTTCTTGGTCCATCTGGCCCTCGTCGCATCATAGGGGTCGACTTTGAACTGATACCACAATGCCTACATCTGTCGAAATCAAGCAATATAAACTTCTTATTGAAACTTAAAAAATGTCTCACTGAAAATATGACATTAATGAAGCAAAAGAAGGCATTAATGTTAGGAAACAATATATTCGATATGGAGGCACTTACAAGGTTTCCTGCTCTTCTTGGCCAGAACTTCCATTCCAATCTGCAGAAGATGATCCTGGTTCATCCAGCATTGATTTTGCCGATGTAAACTGACCTTTCTTGCGCTGCATCCTGAAAATGGCATAGGCAGACACAGATTAAATTTTGGTGAACTAATCCAAAATGATTTGACAATATAGATTCGAAACATATAAATAAATCCCTTTCATTTACATACACTATTTTAGAACCATACATAATATCTCCACCAAAAGGAACAAATATAGAAGACAAATCTGCTTCTCCAACTATATATATATATATTTAATGGAACAAGATCCCTATATAATCAGAAAGTCATTAGAAATTCTTCGAAAATCTACTTGAAGCAAGTAACACAATCATCAGAGAAAGCTCAACATGTATTGCAGTGCAACAAAAGATGTTTATTAAAGTCATGCAGCAATATATCTTTTGACGGATTAGCAAATTATATGGGCTAAAACAGGTAACCAACAATAATTAATACAATTTATTGAACAATCCGAAACTCTACACAACCTGAGGGCAACTTCTTTGCGAACTGTATAACGGATCTTTTTCTCAAAACATCGGTCTTTCCTCTTCTCTCTAAATCGGTTTAAAGAGGCAGCTCTTTGAGGTTGACTCGACCTTCCAGGATAATCACCCAAGTTCTATTCAAGTATATAAACAAGAGCAAGCAAACACTAGTTAGAAACAAGGTCAAGAAAATTCAGTTCTTGAAGATTAAACTAAATTGCTCGTAAGTCGTACTCGTACCCTATGGTTCTGAGGTGTCATCCCCGGAGTAGGAATACCTGTGGGCACTTCGTACCCACCCAACAATAACAAAACTGCCTGAACCTGAACCATTCATCAACAAAACCTAATTACAAATCTTGCAGGACACAGTTCTAGCACACATCATAAGCCTGCAACTACATAAAGAAACCAGGGTTCTAAAATCCCTATAGAACTCAAGAACTTTACCAAACCTGAACCAATTGCAGAACAATGAAATAATTATGTGACAATCGCCATCTTCATACAACTAGAACTAACAACCCTAAATTAAATTTGCTTTGTGACAATCGCCATCTACGCTAACCTCAAAAGTAAGCACAGTCCAGAAACACGAAGCTTCAATTCCTTAATTGAATGAAAAGGAATGAAGGCAAACACTGTCAATAGTTCATTCAATTGAGGGTTAAGCTAAATTAAATTCGCGAACACAAAACCCTATCAAATGAATACACAAAAAAGAGGAAATCAATTTCGAATTAGAGAAAAAGGAGATACCTTTTCAGGCGAAACTGAGTCGAAAACGTAAACTTCGCCCTGAAAGGAGAGGGTAAGCTGGTCGGCTCCGCCTTCCCCGGCGGAGGAGGGACCGGAGGAAGCCATATCGGGGGCGTAGAGAGCGTGAGAGGCAACATCGAGGGTAGCGAGCGCGTGGGGCGAGTGAGAGGTGTTGGGAGCGTCGTACCTGATCTGCGAGGAAGGGTTGTCTACGGCGTCGTCGCCGTTGGAGCACTGAACGACGTCGTTGTCGTCATCGTCGTCGTCGAGATGAGCTGTGCCGTGGTCGTTTGTGGTGTCATTCATGGAGGCGTGCGGTGGTCCGTACATGGGAGCTCTAAGATTTGCCTGAGTCAACTCATGTATTTACTATTTAGGCTTTCCACCATAAATAAATTTTGTAACTTGTAGTCTAGGTTGCACGGACACGGACACGGGACACGATACGATACGGACACGGGACACGGTATTTTTTAAAAAAATTTAGGACACGACACGGGCGTTGATATAAAAAATATTAAATTATTAATATATATATATATATATATAAATTTAAAAATGATCAAGTCAAGTTTTTCAATATCAAATTCATAGTTCAAATGATCAACTCAAACGACATAGTCATAATTCATAAGTAGATAACCATAGCATAAAAATGTAAAATACTAAAATAAGTAGATAATCTAAATACATTAGTAAGGTAAGTAATATTTAATTATTTAATTATATATTTATTTACTTATTACTAATGTAAGGTAAGTAATATTTAATTATATATTTATTTACTTATTACTAATTATATATACGTATCCCACTTGTCCCTTTACTTATTTAATTTTATATTTATTTATTTTTTACTAATTTCTAACTACATGGCCCATTCAACCGTGGGCCCATTACAAAGACTAAATCAAAAAACGTGTCCGTTGTCCCCTTGTGATGGCAAAGTTGGTGAAGGTGGGTAGGCCGGGGCCGATAGGTCATGAGTTCAAATCCTACGTAAGAACTTTGTGGAGCCTCATACATGGTTAGCACTAGAGTGGTTGAACTCTCCCGTGTGGTTTTGCGTGCTACCGCACAATGAGCGGGGTTTACCCAAGTCGCACCGAAGGTAGCGGCTGCCGGGTTCCACGTATCAAAAAAAAAAAGTGTCCGTTCCGTGTCGGACACACAAATCGCCGTGTTCGTTCCGGTGTCGGACACACAAATCGCCGTGGTCCGAAAACGTGTCCGTTTTTTTTTTAATTTCGGACTCATTTTTGCCGTGGTCGGACACGTGTCGGGCGCGTGTCCGGGCGTGTCCGTGTCCGACACGTGTCCGACACATTACGGCGGGTTTTTTCGGAGTGTCCGTGCAACATAGCATGTAGTACTATATGATTTTCATTAGCAACACTTATATTACATGCGTAGTATTAAAATTAAATTATATGCTAAAAATATTATTCTCACGTGTGATTTAACAATTTCATGATTTCACCCATGGAAAAATACCTAAAAAATAAGCGGAAAGTAATAAAATATTCACTCTTGATCGTGTGATATATCTAAAAAAAATCGATTTTGAAACTTTAATAAGATAGCTATTCGTACTTTGGTTATATGTTTTAAATATGTGCTATAATATTATTTGGTCCTATAATTTTTAAAAAGGTTCATTTTGTCCTTCAGCAAATAAATTGTTACCTATTTCCATTGCTTTAATCACCGGCAATTATTTGTGTTATCGGTAACTTGGCTTGTTCCCATTGTCACAACGTTGGGAAGTCACACATTCAGGCGAACGAAAAAGGGACTAGTGAATACATTCTGTCATGGTACCAAAAACTGAATGATTGTTAATATTAAAGGGCTAAAAACAGACAGAGACAACATTGTAGAAATAAAATTGAAATTATTCGCTCTTATATTTGTATAATTGATCCGAATTTTTTTATGCATTTCTTTAAAATTTGCTTCTCCCTCCGTCTCACTACAAATGACATGTTTTCCTTATTGTGACGTCTCATTATAAATGACATGTTTTCTAAAATGAAAAAAAAATATATGTGCCACAAAAAGAAACGGGTCGTTTCTAGTGGCACTGAGGGATTACTATTTGTAAAAATGTATGTTTGTGGCCGAATCCCACTAAAAAATACAATTGTAGCCATGCGCTATTATTTAGTTTACAAAATAGCCAAGTTGACCAATCTATCCTCCCTTTATATGATGTTTTGTTTTTTGTCATTCCAATCATTATGCACTTGTGAGACAAAACACAAATTTGACTGAGTTCGAGTGTCGAGAGAAGCCTATGGGTGCCACTAGTGCCGATTATGAAGACAAATTCGTCAAATCTTTCTCCGGGTGCAGAAGCCCTAAGCCCTCCCTCGTCGGCACTCCTGCGACCCTGAGCGCTTTTATTTTTTCCTATATCAATTATTGTTTGTGTGTATCAAATCGGCATACCAAAATAGCAGACCCATTAACTAGCGAAAAACTCGTGAGTGCCTCGCTGCTGAACTCGGCGTCCCGCCCGCCGTGTAAACGCCGATCGCCAGAAGCCACCATTGCACTGTCTTCTTCGGTCGATTCGCAGGTACGTACAATTACCCAATTTTTTAGGAATTACTCTTGCATTTTAGGTTTGGTTATGTAAAATGTGATGATTTTTGTCTGCCCATTCGTAAAATTCGTCGTATCATAAATAATTCCCCTTGACCCGACGAGAATTTGGTATTTACTTCTACCTCGTCGACTTTAATTTCAATTTGTGCTAGCATGCTATTTTAAAATTGAATGCGGTATTGCTTGAAAATAAATGATTAGTGGATGATTTAGTGATTTAATCTGATTGGGGTTGTCAAAAATTACATGAATTTCCGGTAAAATAGACTTGATTTGGTGTTTTCTGACTGAAACTCTCGTTAACGACAGTAAATAACGGTGCCGATGGCGGGCCAAGGGGAGATTTGCCCTCGACGCTAGACGATCTGTGTGCTGAAGCCGTTCTCGGCTATGTGTTCAAGATTTTAGTCAAGGGCTTCTACCTGCCCTCGGCACCAATTTAGTTTTTATTTTTTAATAATAAACAGTCAATTCTTTTCATCCTGCTTATATCTGATTACCAATTTGGGAAAAATTTCCAAACAGCGTGAATCGGATATATCAAGGGAAACAATTGGGAGTAAACAATTGCTTGTTGCTTCCATATTTCTATATATGATATCATCGTTCGTGTTGGGATGGTTCATTTGAGACGAGCATAGACATAAGTTGGCTAACATCACCCTCTCACCGAAACCATGTAGCAAAATCGGCAAGCGAACAATTAATCAAAGTATCGGGAATATCTTCATCCTCGTCATCATCAAATGTTGAGTCGAGGTGTGTCTCACGATCTTCATCGGTCTCGACATGAACATCCCTTTCGGGAGCACTTCCAGATGGATTGCTTTGGTTGTCGTCCTCCCCAAACAATTAGAACCTCCAAAATACGAAAATATCTTCGGGTAATTGGTTTAGGTTGAGGACTGCAAATTGAGGATTTTGCACTTTAGGATAATACCACTGGCTCTACGTCAATAGCACACAAATGCAATATCGTGGTCAATAATGGCCTTCATCATCCTACCAGTTTTCTGGCGGTATAGTAGATGAAATAATTGCAAGAAAGAGAATAAGCAACGAGCATCCTATCAATGTTTTGCCGGAGATATACGTGAGAAATATTGTTTGAAGGAATGTAAATCATGAATTTATGGCCACCGACGTAATTCAATTCACGATCGACTTCGTCGTTCACTTTTACAATAATAGGTCGAAAATCTTCCATTTTTTGGTTTCGGGAGAACAACGAATTGAGAAGGGAGTGCAAGTAAGAGTAATTTGAAAATGCGATTGTGAAGGAGTAAGGTTACATATAGAGTTCATCATACTTATATGCGAAATGAAATGCATAGAAAATTTTCCCATGTTCATTAGCCGAATCAATAATAATTTTGCATGAAAAATTACCCTAAGCACACCATCGGCACTCACATGCACAACATATGCACTAGCCAGAATTAATGGGATAGCATGTCACCTACAATATACGAGAGAAATATTGTTTGAAGGAATGTAAATCATGAATTTATGGTCGCCGACGTAATTCAATTCATGATCAACTTCGCCGTTCACTTTTACAATAATAGGTCGAAAATCTTCCATTTTTTGGTTTCCGGAGAACAACGAATTGAGAAGGGAGTGCAAGTAAGAGTAATTTGAAAATGTGATTGTGAAGGAGTAAGGTTACATATAGAGTTCGTCATACTTATATGCGAAATGAAATGCATAGAAAATTTTCCCATGTTCATTAGTCGAATCAATAATAATTTTGCATGAAAAATCACCATAGGCACACCATCGACACTCACATGCACACCATATGCACTAGCCATAATTAATGGGATAGCATGTCAACTACAATATAAGCATCAATTAGACCTGTCCTCTCAAGCATAGGCACTCCCTCGGCATCCTTAGGCACTTCATCCGCACTCAATCGAATTTCAACGAAAAGTCATCCTTCTTGTGCCTTGTCAGATTCAAAAATTGAGGCTATGTATAGCCACTTAAAGGCATACCCTGGGCACTGTTTGTATTTTTTACCTCTAGTGCGTAGAATATTTATTCAGAATAAGTTGTAGGCACATAGCGGCACCTTTAGGCACGCCCTCGACACTAATTGTTTTGACAAAGGCATACCCTGAGCATTGTATCTATATTCGAATTCAAGTGCCTAGAATATTCATTAAGAATAAGTAGGCACTTAGCGACACCCCTATGCAGTCCCTCGGCACTGAAAGTTTTAACAAAAAAAAAATAAATCAATCGAAAATATAGGTCATGTATAGGCACTTAAAAGCATACCCTAGGCACTATATGTATTTCGAATTCAAGTGCCTAGCAAAAATCATTGAGAAATAACTTGTAGGCACTAGGCATCACCCTTAGGCACGCCCTCGGTACTGAAAGTTTTAACAACAAATAATATTTCAATCGAAATTGAGATCATGTATAGGCACTAAAGGTATACCCTTGGCACTGTGTATTTCCGAATTCAAGTGCCTAGCAAAATCATTAAGAAATAACCTGTAGGCACTTGGCGGCACCCTTAGGCGCCCCCTCGGCACTGGAAGTTTTTCACAAAAAAAATATATTCTTTTGGAAAATCAACCATTGCTAGCACAAACTATGAAGGAAACTCCTAAATTAATGCATGCTGACGAAAATATGAGGGGGTTTTGGTTATGTTGGTCATTTGGTATATACTCCCTCCGTCTCGCTTGACTTGTGTTGTTTTTCTTTTCAAACCGTCCTATCCGACTTGCCTTGTTTCCAAAAAAGGAAAATAATTACTACACAAACTCTCACTTTTTCTTTGTGAAGCCTACATTTTTATATACAATCACTCACTCATCTACACATAACCACTCATTCATCTTAATTTTTGTGTCGAAAAGAAACAAAACAAGTCGGGCGAGACGGGAGTAACTTTAAGGAAAGACTACATTTGTGTTTTTTTTACTAGGTTTGGCTACTTGAGCAAAGCTCTCTTAATATTTTCCCTCCTAATTGTAGATTTGCCTTTGTAAATTTGGTCGCTCACCTTCCCAAGACTTGCATCCATGAATTTGCACATTTGCTCTTTCTTCCCAAATTGCATACTTGACTTGTACCCATAAATTTACAGATTGTCCCATTATAATCTTATTTTCGTCCGTGATTATTCCCCAATGAAGCAGCGAAAAAAAGAGGAAACAGAAAGGCAGAGAAATCCAACTATAAAAGCAAGCGGAAGTAATATCCGAAGCTGAGACTCCATCGACGAAGGGAAATCATGAACGTGGACGAAGAGGTGGAGCGGCTCCAAGAGGAGATCGAGCGTCTCTGTAAACCTCAATCCGACGGCTCCTACACGGTCACATTCTCCATCTCCTCTCATTTTCCATCATCACCTTGCTCCAATTTGATTCAGATCCACCACAATTTTCGCTGCTGGTCCGGTCATAGTATATAATCCGGTTACGGATTTATCCTGATCCAGGAATCCTGTTCTTGCTAGTGAGATTTATGTTTTAGATTCTGCTTCTTCTTCTAGTGATGTGTGTTCAGTTTGGTTGTGTACTTGTCCTCACTGAGATTCACATAGATTACTCTGAGATGGATTTAGGTATAAATGAAGAAAAGAAACAAGTACTTTTTTTCCATTTTCTCCTTATGTAGCAGACAATGTATGTATGCCTTTCCCCCAAATTTGAGCTGGAAATCGGTGAGATAGTTGTACAAGTGTTACAGAGAGTGTTGAAGTCGCAATACTCTACTTACATGTATAATGTAGTAAGTGCTGGTCCTTTTCTTTGACGTGCAATAGCGTACAAACTGCACTAGCCTAACTATGTGCGACAAACTCGACTCATGTCAAACCATTTTATTCACGTTTGAATCTTTGATCGCTGGGGGCCGAGAAAGAAGAAAAAGCCAAGTGGTGCGGCTGCTACGTTGAAAAGTGGATCTTGCATTACTATCACAATGGCCCAAAGTCGTAAGATAAGATTAAATATGTAATGACGTGTCCATTTTTAACTCAACTTTTTGGCATTTCTTCACCCCATATGTCTCCATTCTGTTTTATTATCATGAAAAGATTAGCATATTTGACCAACTACTGTTGCAATGATTGTTTTCAACCATATATTGAGTATATCGCATTATCTAGCTAGTCTTTGCTACTTTGGAGAAACAGTGTGAAAATTAGGAAAGTATGGTGCTGCAAACTATGGAGAATTTGAAGAAAGAGATCCCATTTGAGGAGGAATCTGTGTTGATTTCTGAGAATGAAAAGGCTGGTTTAGTTCTTGTAGACATCATCAATGGCTTCTGCACCGTTGGAGCTGGTTCCCTAGTGAGAGAAACCTCTCTCTCTCTCTCTCTCTCTCTTGATATTTGTCTCTTTTCTACTTGTAATATCAGTTGATTGTTTGAGTTCCTTTTCAGGCTCCAAGGGAATCCAACTTGCAGATTTCAGCAATGATAAACGAATCAGCAGATCTTGCAAGAGTGTTCTGCGACAAGAAATGGCCGATCCTTGCTTTCCTCGACTCCCACCAGGATGGGAAGCTTGAGCACCCTTATCCCCCACACTGCATCAGTGGCACTGATGAGTCCAACCTCGTGCCCGGTATCGCGATCGCCTCCCATTAGAATCTAAGTTGGGATTGGTGATCAAGTTGTGAATCTTCTTTTTCTGCTTTCTGTGCAGCTTTAAGATGGATTGAGGAAGAGCCAAACGTGACTATTAGGCGGAAAGACTGCTACGACGGGTTCGTGGGTTCGATTGAGGAGGATGGTTCCAATATCTTCGTCGATTGGGTGAAGAAGAACAAGATTCAAGTGGTAAGTGCTTCTTTCTTGTTGTATGCTTTTGTGTTTGAGAAGAGAACTGAGATCTGGGTGTGTGCAGTTGGTGGTGGTAGGGGTCTGCACAGACATATGTGTGCTCGACTTCGTTTGCTCGACGTTATCGGCTAAAAATCGCAGTTTCCTCGACCCCCTTGAAGAAGTCGTGGTTTACTCAAAAGGATGTGCTACTTTTGATTTTCCAGCTTCAGAGGCATCAAACAGCAAGGATCTACTGGCTCATCCCCAGGTCTAGTAACTTTCCTAAGTTGGCCAACAAAGATTTCAACAATGCGAAAGTTTTCACCAAATTTCGTCTTCCTGTAGGAGCTAATGCATCATGTAGGGCTTTACATGGCGAAGGGGAGAGGTGCCAAGATTGCAAGGGAAGTCACCTTTCATCATCACAAGAAGCAGTGAAGTGTTCCTTTCCAAGCAAGCCCGTGACACTTAGCTTACTAGTAATGCATATAAATGCAAGCTGCAATACAATGAAAGACATGTAGACCCCCCTGCTTTCGTATCAAACACTATGCATCACTTCAGTTCTAGTAGAATATAAAATACCAAATAAACAATAAGAAGTTCCTAGTTCTAAACTGGCATCTGAGAAGCAACAAGAAAATGGCAACAAATGCAGAAGCAATATATACACAATGGGGTGGAGTAATATGTACATGCTGAGGAAAAATATAGCAGGGCAGGCTAGGCATAGTTAGATGAGCCTGCTATCCAGTCAATAATACAACCCAAAATTGTGTGGTCAATCTCATGACTAGCGCGATGGTTTAAAAGAGGAGAGAAGCTACGCGGGATTAGGCCTCAAAACTGAAATGACAAAGGGCTTCAAGCCACAATCGCCACCTGAACTGCAGAAGCATTGTTGCAAGCATCAATACTAAAATCTATTATTAGCATACAACACAACAAAAAAATCGTAACTTCCTTGACTAGATACCACCCAAGATCCTAATTTCGAAACCTTAAAATTTCATCCGAGCAAACAGCATGTTTGTCTTTATTGTTACCTGAATGAATACGGGATGCTATATTAGAGTCTTTCCATTTTCAAATCAAACAGCCTACTACTACAATGGTTAGTAATTTAACATGCAACCAGCTTAACTCTTAACGTTCCAGGCAATTCTAATCATAAAAGACAGAGATAATTGAATTACCTAAACACAATAACGTCGAATTTGATGTAAACAGTATTCAGTCCATCAGCCGGAGTCGATTGAAGAATACCAAGAAGTGATATTCAGGAGCCCAGTAAACAAAGCCAACAACTGGGCCTCCTTTGATATACTAAACAAATTGCATAAAAAAGGATAGGGATCAGTGAACTGAAGCTATTGAACTTCCAAAAAGAGTCATATCCAAAGTTGTAATAACAAGAAGTGAGCTAGAAACAGTTGTAACCTTTCCATCCAAAATAACAAGTTCACCATCAACCCATCGGGGTTTCTGAAATCCAGGCTCAGCTAATCTTCCTTGACCTCTATAGCGAGCAATCTGCAAATTGATTTAACTCTGAGTGGTATTAAAAATTTACAGATACTAACAGATTATGAACAGTGTACAACATACCACCCCAAATTCTTCAGGGATAATGCCTTTATGAGGAAGCTGATATTTTTTTCCGACTTTTGCACGAAATGCAACCTACAAATGAAAAGGTGATACACTTTTCTGAATAGATGATAAGTTGGTAGCATTGGAGACTTTAATAATATTTATTAGCTAGGTAGCCCTTACATGGGAATACAGCATTCTAAAAAAAATAAAAATTAAAGATACGGATTCATCAAAGACACATTTTCTTGTTTAAAATGTACTAGAAGCTGATGATTAAACCTAAACCATATCCCAATTACCAATCTCTAATAAATAACCAAGGAGCTTCAGCAGAAAGTTGCAACTCCATATATGGTCGCAGAAGTTCATGCTAAATGATGCATTCTATTTTGAACATATGCATAATAATAACAAACCCAATGAATCAAGTTTGACGAACTAACTGGAAACAACATCACTAGATGTTTGCTAACAAATAACTCACCAGTCATAATAAGAACTCGATAACTTCAATAGATGCAAGTAGGTATCACATACATGTTTCTAACTCAATGGCAAAAGTATACAAATAAATGAACTACCTGGCCAGCTGGAACATAAGCGTCCCCAGTTAATTTAACAGCTTCGACATACTCATAAAATTCAATTTTCGAAGGTTTCTTTGAGCACCCATCCTCTTTCCACTGGCCAAACCTACGCCTCATATGAATAACTTCTGAACTGTAAAGCCCATGTGCACCAATATATAAACCTGATAAACAGATAAATTGTTATAAGGCATATTGAAAACAGTGTCGAGCAATGAGAGAAGAGCAACATCATAAGTATGACAGACCATTTAGTGGATCCAAAGATGATGAAACATCAATGCGATTAAACGTGGTGGACCCAGAGAGTGGCTGAGTGTTTCGAGCTTGATTGAGAGTTAGACTAATTAGTTCACCTACATCTTTAAGGACCTGCACATTAGACAAAATTATGCTTGGAATTGATGGACAGGACAAACCCATCTTCAAAAATAGTAAGTCAATCTCCATAACTAAAGAACTTAAATCAACCTTCATGGGGATCTTCCCTTTGCCAATGGACTTCACAAAATCAACCATAACATTGTCAATGCTACGTTGACCTGGAAGCTCAGCTCTGTTGCTTTTTGCAGACTGTCCATCACCAGTAGATAGCTTCTCATTGGCATCTTCCTCCACTGTAAATGTAAATGTCATCCGGTCCTTTTTCTCCAACCTTGCTGGAACACGAAGCAAATCTTTACCATGGGCACCACGAGACAATCTCTGGAGGAACCCATCACCAACTACAACCTGGAGTGAGATTTGATGTTGCTCATCTTCCTCAGCTATTTCACTACCAGAATCCAGATCAGTGTCACTGTGTTCATCATCATTTTCACTTTTAATCTCGTCATCGGTGTCTACACTTTCTATGTCATAGTCCTTTTCTTCCCCATCGTCTATTATTTGTTCAATCACCTTAGATATTATATCCCTGTCGACCTTCTCTGGTGCAGTTACTTTCACAACCTTGACTTTCACACCAGGAATCATGTCTCGCAAGATATTATCAAAGCCAATATCATCATCCCTATCTTCTCCATCATCTGTTTCTTCAGAGATTCTCTCAAAAAGCTTACTTTTGTTATCTCTTGCATCAAGAGAGTCCAGGCTTTTGGAGCCTCCTAATGACTTGAAGGGCGGAACATAAAGATCTTCGGAAGCTTCTTTGCGCTTTAAGTAAACGGCCTACATATCAAGTAATAGCATATTTTCATGTGTACGTGTACCATACAGAATGTAATATCAGGTACAATGGAAATGCTGCATTTCTCAGTAAATGTAAATGAAACGAGCAGTACAAGATACCTCCCTCCTCTCCCCCAAAAAAAGAAAGAAAAGGAAAAGGCACAGAAAGTACACGCTTTTACGGGGGGTGATAACAGCAATACCAAGTGATGAATTCTCCAAAAACGACATGTCAATGAATATTTCCACCAGAAGGGCATTAAAAAGAATAACTATCCAATCACCAAATTGAAGTGGTAGCATGATATAAGCAGTACAAGAAAGGAATTCAGCATTCATAAAATGAACTAACCAGTTATCACTATGAACATCATAATTCGCGAAGCACAAAAAGAAAACTAGAGATTCTTGAGGGATAAAGAAGATACCTGCTGTCTATAATCACCTCTTTTATTGTTTCTTAGGTATACTTCAAACAAGGGTGCACCAACAGAGGCGGTTGCCAGCTGCCTGCCAAAAGTTCAAATGGAAAACAAAGGATTAAATGGTGAGCTTGATCTTACTCAAAATGAAAAACCAGGTTCTCCATGAAAGATCTGGTTTTCCTTTTAGAGCACAATTAGTGTTCTATCGTTTAGTTCAGGCACAAATCATTTTGAGTAAACATTTATGCCAAAAAGGATGATTAAAAAATATTCAACAACCGATGCACATCATGTTTACATATAAACATCAATTCCAAAAATAACTGACGAGAAGGATCCCTCATTGTATTTTTGGAACAAGATGAGATGACAGAGAAAAGATAAAATGTCATAGGCTAGATTATTATGACCCTGTGCCCCCCCAGACCAAGAACAGCACAAGAAAGAACATATATATATATATATATGTATGTGTGTGTGTGTGTGTGTGTGTGTGTGTGTGTGTGTGTGAGAGAGAGAGAGAGAGAGAGAGAGAGAGAGAGAGAGAGAGAGAGAGAGAGGGAGGGAACTAGAACAAATAACCAGGAGTGGCATCAAAGATTGACAAGTTAAGAACTTTTTAGCTTTCAACTGCAGAACAATCATATCTGAAGGCTGAAAATTGTAAATGGATGCTACATAATTAATGTAAAATCATGCATATAGGGTAATATCAAACTGAAACAAAAAATCTAAACAGCGAAAAGTGATCTTACTTAGGACTGTAGCTTCTAGCAATATATCTTCCATACTCAGCACTTATATGGATAATGCGACCATAAGGATCATCAGCATCTTCTGAAATTCCAGCCCACCACCCAACCTGAATACCAGGTCAAAAAAATGTAAATGGTTTTACAATATATCTGGCAGGAAAAGTGTTTAAAACCCAATACTTCGGCAAATAATGTTGCAGTGGACAATGGTTTTTCTTGCTTGTTTTTTTCCTTAATACCCGTTTAGAAGAAAATTGTCAAAAACAGACATATTATTTAAGTCCAAAAACATAAACAATGAACCAGAAATAAGTCATGCACAGGCTATTCCTATTGAAAGATTAGATCCTGATCAAATTATAGTTGGCATAAATATTCAATACTAGAAAAGTCTGCTTTTCAGTTTCCTCATTCTAGGAAAGTAAAAGATAATTGAAATAGAAACGACAAATGACTTCTAGAAAACAGTCCAGCAACATTTATTTACGAAAGAATGGCACAATCTTCACCTGCACCATGCTCTAAATATGTTCCTAACTTACCAGTCCAGCCCCTGCATGATCACGTATAAGAGCTGCATCTCCATATCGCTCTTCCTCCACATATTTCTGCATTTTGATTAAAATTTAAAGGATAAGAGAGCAGTTGAACATTAAGCGCTTATCCACAAAGACATACTCCCTCGGTCCTGCTCCATTAGTCCAGTTTCCCTTTTCGGATTGTCTCACTCCATTACTCCACTTTCATTTTTTAACTTAAAATAATACTCTAATATATTCTAGTGGACCCCGCTACTTTATACTACTTTACATACAACAAACAACTTTCTTAATTTCCGCACGGAAAAGAAAGTGGACTAATGGAGTGAGACGGTTGGAGTAATATGCAAGATTAAGAAGAAACTTAAAATACTTTTAAGTGAATAAAGAGGTAATGTACAATTGGAAAATATATAAATACATTTGGAAACAAAATATATACAACGCCTACCCTTAGATGGGACATCACATTGGCAACAGTATCACTCCTAGCAGCAGCTGCAATTGCCACCTTTATCCTAGCAGCTTCTGCATAATCCTCTCTTTCAATCGCATTAGCTAACTGAGACTTTAAGGAATTAATAAATGAAGTGTCAGTAGAAGACCACAGTTAAGAAAGCTTCGTATGAGAAAAAGGTGGACTGAATTAGCCAAAGAGCCTTATATGCAACATCTGAGGTTCTAAAACGGACAACTTGCGCCTCCTTACGATTGAGTAGCATATTTCTTCACTTGACACAAAAACATGTTCGGTTAAATTATGCTTATTTCTTTACATAAATATAGGTTCTCTCTTTTAACAGTGCTAATTTCTTCATTCTGATGAAGATATAGAATATGCAATTTACATTCTAGTTACAATGTAACAACATAAATTATACAAATAAAAAGCTTCCAGCAGCACATTTACAGGAATTGGAGGAAAACGAAGGAACAAGAAAAACCTTCAAAATTGATACAATGCGCTCCTGCTCATCAACCTCGACGAAATGTTTCCTCCACTTCTCCCAATCCCACTCCTCTTCCTCCTCATCCCACTTCTCTGCCACCAGCAGCGTTTCCTCCTCTCTCTGATCCCTCAACGAACTCAAGTAATCATCAAAACGCTTAATCGCATTCCTAAAAGTCTCCTGAATGCCGAAGTCCCACCGCCAAGCGTCATCCGCGGCTGAATCGGAGCTATCTCCGCCGCTACTTTTTCTATCAATACAACGGCAGCATAAACCGGAATCAGAAACCCTAGGCAGATAAACTCCAGATTGCAACCGTCTTCCAAACTTCGACGAGCAGAATCTCGAATTACCAAAGTTAAATTTCTTATAATTGGAGTCCGACCGCGGCGACGGGAACGTCGGCGGACATATCGACGCCATTGTTGAAGACCTCGCGAAGCACTGCAAATTGTTGATACGAACAGGTATATAACAATCCAGTATAGTATTCAAATCCGTGAAACAATAAGATAATCGAATGCGGTGTTGCTATTTCTAGTGAGAATTATAAAAAAGGATTAAAAAAAGTAGTGAGACAATAAAGACGAGAGAGAAAAGAAAGTGGAGAAGAAAAACGAACAAGGGTAAGATGATATCCGGAGTAATTTCGTGCTGATGCCAGTTATGCCAATTTCACGGTTTATTTAGAGGTTCCAAAATTTCCATCACATTTTTCATTAGGTTATCTTTTCACATGTTATTGTAATCCATCCGTCGCATCAAACTTATCTGGTTTCTTTTCGGCGTGGTTATTAAGAAGAATTATAAGAATTATTAGTTGCGTACAAAAGTAATAAAAAGTTGTGGGTACTACAATTAAGTTATTAATTATATGTAAAATGTGTATAAAATTGTGGGTCCGTCAAGCAAAGCGTTTGTAATAATTTGTCAAAATATGATACAAGATAAGTTTCAGAAACACACAAAAAGGAATACAAAACAAGTTCGGTAGGACAAAAAGAGTATTAGTTATTCGTAAGTCTCATTATAAGTGTCATCTTTCTTTTTCCACATTATGAGAAATAAAATAGTGTTTTATGTATATTGTTTGACTTTTGACTAATTCATTTATATCCACACATTCTTATTTTTTTAAAAGCGTGACGTTTTTAATTGAACAGCCAAATAGAAAAGATGATGCATATAATAGGACACAAAGAGTTTTTATTAAAGGTAAATTTGCTAATTAGTCCTTAAATTATTGGACTTTAGTTTAATTTGTTTTTTATTTTAATTTATTTTGTCAAATTGATAATTCCGCAATTTTTTCGTCCATAAACGATTACAGAACGAAAATGCCCTTATAATATATTACTACATTTTTTAAAAATATCATTAACTAATTATTACTAACAAAAAAATATTAACAGGAAGTATTTTGGAAATCAATTTGACCGTAAAACTGAGATTATTTATAGACCAACTTGAGCAGAGTTTAGCAATTTGTGGACTACTTTGACAAATTTGATTTATTAAACATGAGTTTCTTGAACATGACCACTGAAACAATAGTCGTTTTCATTAAGTTAATAATTTTTCACAATCTTTTTAATCAGAAAAATCCACAAATCTCCTATCTTTAGTGGACGGATCTCAAATATGAATTAGATAGCAAAATTAACCAGTCGACATAGAAGACATGAAAATCAACAATGTTTTTACACTTAAAAAAGGGCATTCTTAATGATTTAGAGGGCTTAGCCACCCATAAAAATAAGAACTCATCAACCATCATCATAAAAGCTTCATCAATCCCATAATTACACAAGCACATTAAATTACAGCTTACACCAACGACCACCAACCATTACACCTTACGGAAGCACGTAATCACAATGGTTAAGACGCTCTAAATCCAGAAACCTATTTCAGTTTCCTCCTTAAGAGGTTTTCTTATTCAAAGATGGATCCGAAACGAGCTGCGGTTCGAAATCGGGCTTCACGTAGCGAGCAAGCAAATCAGCATACATGTCATACCTTGCAGTCATGCGGAAACCCCACTTGTCCTTCAGCTGCCGGCAAAGGTTGAGATCCATGTCCGAGATCAACAAACCGTCCTTGTGCCGGGACAGAGATGGGGTACAAGAGGAATCCGGTGCTGATACATAGCTGGAGCCGTAGAAATGCCCAAAATCTGTATGCTGCGGCTTCCCATCTCCTGAGGTGAACGCGTTAGGGAAATATTCTGTCCCCACACGATTGATTGAGCAAACAAAGTAACTATTTGCTATGGCTGCATTACGAGCCTGCAAATTCGTTCATAGCAGAATCAATGACAATGTAAATGTTTTATTAGTAGCTATTGTTGAACTGTGCAGGAAGACGACAAACATGAGGATCAGATGGCCCTTAGTTAACTATCTTCACATAGAAAATTACGCCTAGAGTGATGATATGGAGAAACGCCTAGTAGTCTCTCTTATGTTCTTCGAGGCTTACGCCTCTGTTGTGTGAGGCTTGCATCTTGGTAATGCCTCAGATCTCACATATTATCCTTTTTTATGATTAATGAAGTTTTTCTTGATTATTTTTTATGGGCAGTTAAAAAAGAAACACACATAGAAGTACACTTATTTTCTTTCTAGCCTTGAAACATGTTACATATACATAATTAGTAAATCTGTTAAAATTTTCTCACATTCTCTTTATATTTTGAAGTAAGCTAGGTGAATTCTTTTGATTTCTTTGAATCATGTGGGTGTCAGTGAGACCTCGAAGTAACATTTCAAGGATTGCAGGAGGAAATAAGTTACCTCAATGGGCCACATTGGTTCACTGAGCTCACCAACAGTTGCTGATGGGTTGAAAACAATCTCGGCACCATTTAAGCCGAAAGCTAACCAGTTGAGAGGATGATGTCTTCCATAGCATATGTTGACTGCAATCTTTCCAAAAGCTGTCTCAAACACGGGATGCCCGGTATTCCCTTCCATATAGTATGTGCTTTCATTGAAGTCCCCGACTCTAGGTATATGATTCTGCAACAATTATAATTCGGTAAACAAACTCATGTTCAAACAATAAGGAGGGTATATTTTTTATGCATTACCTTCCTGTGCTTTCCAATTATGTTGCCATGATTCCCGATTATTACTGCAGTATTCCAGATTGTCTCCCCATGGTTCAAATCCCTTTCAAGGATAGAACTTACTATAACCATATTATACCTCCGAGCATACTCCTGAAGGAATTTTGTTGATTCACCATCTATTGGCTCTGCAAACTCACACCATTTCTTCTCACGAGTACAGAATGCAAATGGCATCATCCACGCCTCCTGCATTAACGGTTCATGTTAATCTTAATCCCCTTCATCCAGAGTTTGCTCATGGTACCTTACCGGCTTACCCTCAGTGTTGTTTATGGAGGAATACCTGTAAACACAATATGTTGACACCAGAAGCGCCTGCAGCTTCAATGATCGGTGTCAGTTTATCAAAGATAGCCTTTTTCTGATCCGATAGTGGTTCTGTAGTTGGAAGAGCAATAGAATTCTGAATCAGACCCACCCTCACGTTGCGAGGTTCCCTCAGTGATTCCTTATCAGCACAAAATGAAAAGGCCTGCATATTTTCAAGAAGTACAATCTTAATCTGCACTACATAAATAAGAAATAAAATACAACCAACTGATGTTACAATCACATTGACCCAAATGCAAAAACTCATGGCTTCCATCACATTGAACGATAAAAAGATAACTCTTCAGTCCAGTGGGGCTTGTTCTAACATGTAATCTTGCAAAGCTTTTCTATGTGTTGTAAATACTGCAAATTAAACATCCTGAGGGGCTCACAACATCATAACCAGTAAATATTCATAAGCTTCTATTGACACGAGATTAACAAGATAAACAATAGCATCTTAATCAGTGTTAACAATAACTGATTCAAAATCCATCAAGTAATCTTGACAATCTGTTTCACACAGCAAACAAACTCAGTAGGACGAAAACAGAGGAGATGAAGACATGAAAGAAAGAGTGAAAAATTACTTGACATCTCCAAAAATCTGAGGAAACACACACGCACAAGATACGTACCTGAAGATCAAAATCATGGTTTACAGAAAGAGATTTGACAGGCTCGGGAAGATCAACAGCATCAAGCGCTCTTCCACAGTTTAGCCCAGTAAGTAATCGGCTAACTTCCTAATTCAATCACCATATTCAATTTTTAAATCAAAGCAGAATTACACATCACAAGAGATCAGCGAGATTCAAAATCCGAAAAAATTATGATAATCGAACCTGAAATTGGTGCGGAGGAAGGGCGGATTGGAGGAGACGGTGCAAGGAGTCGAAGCCGCAAATGGATCCATCTTTCGCGGTTGCCGATTTGCCGTTTTCTTCGGCGACTTTGTTCTCCATCGTTTGATTGTGAGATCAGTGGAGGTTAGCCAAAAGATTTGAATGAATATGCGAAGATTCCCATCAATTCGAGATTCGCGATGTGATTTGATGATGACGTCGCTTGCTGTTTGTCATTATCCGGAATTTCATAATAGTGAAGATTTACTAGGCAAAAAATTATGTTCAACACTTGCACATACTCCCTCTCTCCCAAATAAAACTTTTTGCATTCTATTTCGGATTGTCCTATATAAATATCATATTTCCTAAAAAGAAAATAAATCAATCTCACAAAAAATTACTTTTTTATGGGGCTCATTCACACCACTCTCTCTCCTAACACACAAAAATCCATCGCATAAATTACCGTGCCGAAATAAAACCAGACGTTTCATATAGGACAGAGGGAGTATAATATGATCAAATTACCTAATTTTGACCCATTGAGTTAAACGATTGACTCAGCATGATGTCATACTAATGTCATTATTCTAATTTTTTATTTTTTGTTTTTGAATTTTTTTTCGTTTATATTTATGAACAAAAGTGTCGTTTGTTCTAAACAATTTTTTTTTATTTTTTTCCAATTTTTTTGATAAGGGAATGCGTATCATTGTTACTAAATAAATGTGTTATTTTTTATGAACAAAAGTGTCATTTACCGAGTATCATTTATTTCAGACAAAAAAGTGTCATTTTCTTTTGGGACGTCATTTTACTATCATTGACAAAAGAGTCATTTGTTTTAAACAAAAGTATCATATTTCGAATGTCATTTATAATGAATAAATGTGTCAATTGCGGCGAACAAAAGTGTTATTTATCTCAAAGTGTTAATCGTAACAAACAAAAGTGTCATTTATATTTGAATAAAGTGTCATTTTTATCATTTATTGACTATTGTTGGGTGATGATTCAATCCTCAGCATGATCATACTTGTGGGAAATGACTCTATCTTCTATACTGAATCACGCTCAGTAGCCTCGTGCTCCGAACTCGTTGAGAAGATTTGAAGATCCCAAAACCCTATCTCGATTGGTGAACCATTCCTTTGTATTCGTATTTGTCTCGAGGTTTCGGACTCGGTAGACACTCTGCTCTCGGTCAAGGCGCTCGGTAGCTCATCGGCCTCGGCACCGGTGTAGAAGACTCGGTGAATACTTGGACTCGGCGGGAGCAAGATATGCGAGAGAGTCGGTTGAACCGAACTCGGCGGGAGTAGTTCACCGAACTCGGAGCCGATCTTCGATAGACTTATCTCGGCGGTCTATCTACCGAATACAAGGTCGACTCAAGCAACGGCGATAGTCTTCGGGGCTGTCGAGAATCTTTTGAAAGACAATCGGCATTGTCATGTACGAGGAAGAGAGAAGTCGGCTTCGATCCCGTCTCGAAGTTTGTCTTTGTCTCAACCACTCCATCCACCTCAACGAATGACAAGCATACACATGTCTTCTCACCCGCTAAAGCCGCAATCAACCTTTTACCTAAAAAGGTGGGAAAGTACACTGTTACCTACACCAAAAGAACCGTTTGCTACCAAAAAGAGAGAGAGAGAAGAAGATCGTCTCCAACGGATCTATTTTCAATCTCTCGCTCTATAAATAGAGGGATCATTCAAGATTTGAAGCACTCACTCAAGACGCCAAGAACACGAGAGAGCGCGAAAAGAGCGAATTCCAAAGAACAAAGTCTTAGCAAGAACTTGAAGAACAATCTCCGTCGAAAGACTACATTCTAGCTCATAGGGAATCAAGCTATACCGACATATAAAGCCTCTAGTATCCAAATCGACGTTACACGAACTCAAAGCTTACCTTCACTGTTCGTCGATCTAGAAGCTACTCTCATATTCCCTATCCCTCTAACCCTAAGCTCAACCGTTCTTATCTATAGCTTAGACGAAGGAGTTCACATTTGAACCCAATCCTTATCAGTATAAGGACTCCTTCACTGTTGGAGAAGTTTGTCAAACACTTTAAGTTTGATAGTGTTGTAACCGAGACTTGGATCGATATAAAAACCAAGACGCGGCTTTGCCCAGTGTGCAAGCCGACCGAGACTAACTCGGGGATAATAAATAGCCTCCCGATCATTCGGGACGATGGACGTAGGATTTGAGTGATATCCGAACCACTTTAAAAATCCCGTGTCTCTTCTTGCTTTCTTAAGCGTTGCATTGATTTTACTATTCATGCTTGAACATCATATTTAAAATCAATCAACCTGTCTCAAAGATATCGAACTTTTAAATCTACCGAACCGAGACTTAAAACGTTTTCTCACAAAAACCGATTTGGGCCTACACTATTCCGCGCACCGAACTCTTACGTAGATACCGACTCGACCTAGTCGGTTAGCGAGATCTCGGTCGAGTCGATACTCTTAGCCTTTAACTCGATTCGGAACGGTTATGCAGTCCGCTGAACTGTTTCGGGCCGGACACCATCCCGAATAGGACTGTTCGAGTTCGAAGTTGAGAAATCGAATCGGTGTATTCACCCCCCCCTCTACACCCGACCGTACACTCGGGACCAACAATTGGTATCGGAGCAGGAGTTCTTTGACTCTTGTTATCTTTGAGACCGGTCTATTCGAACGGATCCGAGGGAAAGCATTTTTTCACCGCATATCACTCTACATTCATATCTATATTCTTCATGGGCTGATATGTCGGTATAAGGATGGTACCCATGTTCTCGGTGGAGAATTATGGAGTATGGCGAGTCAAGATTGGAAGCACATCTGACATCCCTCCATGACATATGACTGAAGTGCTTGAAGATGGACCTATCGTTCCCATGATCGATAGTGTCGTAACTCGAGACCAAGCTCAAGGAGGAGGAATGGTGACAGGGAAGAAGATTCCCAAAGACGAAGTCTCTTCACTCCCGAGGAGAAGAAGCTTCACAACTTAGACCGTGTTGCCGAAACGCTATACTAACCACCCTTAGTGATTCTTATCTTGGCGGGGGTTCGGGAATGCAAGACTGGCCGAAGAACTGCGGGATGCTCTTGCGCTACTGAGTCGAGGGACTCAGAAGATTAAAGCCAACAAATTAGCGCTGGAACTCCAAAAGCTGGAAAGCTTGTCTCTCATGCCCGGGGATAAAATCGAAGATCTAAACGTCAGATTTACCAATCTGATGAACTCTATCAATGGGCCGGGAAAGACATTCGAATCAGAGAGATGAATGCGAAGATTACGAGGGCACCTGCCGGATGGACACCTTGGACACCTTTTGCCACTCTATTGCGACATTCGACTTAGATGCTTTGTCTCCCGACCATATCTTTTCGAATTACGGGCGGAGGAGTTTGAGTTCGACGAGACCTCAAAGAAAGCGAGAGCTGAAGGCGACACAAAAATCGACCATGCTTTCAAAGCATCGGTCGGCCACAAAGCATCTCCGGGAACGAGCAAAACGACGAGTAAGGCCGAACCTTCACTCAATGAACTACAAGAAGGAAGTTTCGCTCGAAGTATGCGCCGCTCGTTGTAAAGTATCGAGAAGGAGAAGGAGCGACGCGAAAAAGTGACTAAAGCCTATCGGGAAACGAAAGGTAAGTCAAATTATATGTCGAAACACACTCCCGACTCACAATCTTCCGAATGCGAAAGAAAGATGACTCAAAACCATCAAAGAATAGCGAAAGCAAAGAAGAAAGAGTCATCGCTTGTTACAACCGCAAGAAGCCGGGACATTATCGGTATGATTGTCCCGAGCTCGCAGTAGTCTTTGAATGCGCAAAGCACGTAAGGCAAGGAGAGAGAAATTCGCCCGAAAAAGACAATCCTACATAGGCGGCGAAATCTCGGACGACTCGAAGAGGTCGACTCCTTTATGGATTCATCGGATGATGATGCGGCTTTCATGGCCTTAGAGCTTGAAGGCGAAGAATCACGTGAAAAGTGCATGATGGCGGGCGAAGAGGATGAGGTAAATTCTCATGAACCACTTAACTCCTCTTCACACCGCACACACGACACTATTTCAGGTGCGAGATGAGAATTTGGACGTCGCGACCGCATACGAAGAACTGCTCGACGAACAAATTCGGATGAGTGCACGGCTCGGCAAGACTCTTCGGGAGTTGGATACCACGAAAGTAGAAAATCGAGACTTTCTCGGGAGAGTCGGGTTGCTGCGAGGCCGAAGGACGTGTGTTGAGACTCGGGGAGGAGATAAACTCTCCGATGGCCAAGTCTCGGCATCAAGAAGATCGGATTTCGGTTTTGACCAATGACTTGACTCGAAAGATCTGCGAACGAGTCTGTCGAAGCAAGAAATGTCGGGACTTCGAGGCCGAGCACGACACACCGAAGAAGAGTGATGATGTGCGGAGGAGCCCGATGACCGAGAGGTACATGGGTGCCGAGAAGAAATTAGAAGCTATGCTAGCAAGCAATAAGCCAAAGCACCGCAAGGAAGGACTTGGATTCGGCCAGGGGAGCTTCCTCATCCGCCCCATGCACACTCGGAAGTACGGCTTGCGATAGGTTCGTTCAAGGGGAGACTATGAACACAAATATAATGAACCCCCTAGCAAAGAACAAACGAGAAGATGAAAGCACCTCATCCCACACATCGGCATTCCGACAAGAAGATCGGTGCCAAGAAACCCCGGTTCGGTCGAGGGGGGAACCAAGAACCTCCAAAGGCGACACATCCAGCTTCGGTATGGGTCATACTATTATGAACCTATAGTCGAGAAGAGGCTCCAAAGGTCGAAGAAAAAGAAAGCCACACGAGAAGGCTAAGGTCGGCGATCCACCAACTCGAAGATCGGGACTCCCGAACCTCGAAGCCTCGAAGTCAGCGCGTGACCGGATCCGGTGGTCGATATGTTGACTCCAGAGGAAAGAAAATGTCCGAAACCACCGGGGTTGTTAGACAGATTTGGGTTACTAAAACTAACATCTAAGGACCTAAAATCAAAAATAAAGGGTACCTGAATATAATTCTGTTTTGCAGGTGCGTAAAGACCCATGGTATGTGGACAGCGGATGCTCAAGACACATGACATACCAAAGGAGTCTACTGAAGAATTATATCACTAAAGAAGGACCCGAGTGAGTTTGGAGATAATGCCAAAGGCTACACGAGAGGATACGGCACACTCAGCATAGGAACTGCCAAAGTTCCAAGAGTATCATATGTTGAAGGACTTCAGCATAATCTTCTCTCTGTTAGTCAATTTTATGATAACTCAAATAGAGTGATATTTGACGCTGGTTTCTGTGATGTTATTGATAAATCCACAGGGAAAACAAAGTGTTATCGGGTTCGCGCAGAAAGAACATATATGTGGTCGATCGGAACTCGATGAACTCGAAGCTTGCTTATTGGCAAAGAATGACAACCGCACGGGGTGGCTATGGCACGTAAGACTCAGCCATCTCAACTTTAAGACGCTCAACAAGCTTGCAAGAAACACTCTAGCAAGGGGACTGCCGAATGAAGTATTCAAGCAAAGACACTCGGTGTGAAGCATGTCCGAAGGGAAAGCAAACAAGGAATCAAAATCCTCCGGTTCCATCGCCTTCCACGGATGGAATTCTTGACTGCTACATATGGATTTGTTCGGTCCGAGTCTCCCAGTGACGATCGAGAGGCGTAAAATATGCATTAGTGGTCATAGATGACTACTCGCGCTACACATGGGTCATATTCATTGCCAACAAGTCTGACGTCAAAACAGAGTTACCAACGCTTCTGAAAAAGCTCAGTGTCGAGAAGAACACCAAGATCAGAAAAATACGTTTAGACAGAGGAACTGAGTTCCTTAATTCCATGGTAAAGGAGTTCTCGCAGCGTAAGGAATAGAGCATGAGACTTCACCGCACGCACACCTCGGCGAGAATGGAGTTGCTTGAACGAAAGAACAGAACTCTAAAAGAGGCGAAAGGACTCTACTCGCAGACTCGGGACTCCCAACCAAATTCAGGCGTGAAGCTACCGTCACGCATGTTATACTCGGAATAGATCTCTACCGACAAAGCAAAGGCATAAGCGGACACCATATGAACTATGGAACGGCGGGAAGCCTTCTCTTTCTTATTTCCATATTTTTGGTTGTTCATGCTTTATCCACAATAATGGGAAAGATCAGCGAAGACTTTTGATAGCAAGTCGATCGTGGAGTATTCTTAGGATACTCTCGGGTCGACAAAGCTTTCGAGTATTCAACTATCGGACTCTTTGCGTGGAGGAAAGCCCTCATGTTGTTTTTAACGAGTTTGCTATCGAAGACAGGGAGCAATAACTCAAATTCCGAATCGAGGACATCGGTAGAGCGCCTACGGGATCTAAGCTTAAAAGACAAATGCGAAAAGATCCAACTATGTTGGGATGATGATTCGACGAAGAAACGAAGACAAATCTATCGAATCTCAACCACGTGAGCAAGTAGTGAGCGATTGATTCTCCCGAACGGAATCAATCCCGGGTAACTCAGGTCGATGAGGAAACCGTAGAGGTAATCGAGACCACTACCGAGAATAACAACTCGGGGGGAACATCTAGTAATGTTCTCGAGCCGAATGCCCCCCGAACCCCGTGACTCGGTAGATCATACTCTTATCACCGAAATTCTTCAATCTCGAGAATAGTACAACCGAAATGCCTAACTCACCTACTATCCGTGTTGAACAAATTTCGATGAAGAGTTAAAACATCGTAGATCGTGGCTAGATGCTCACACCGCTTGATCTTATAATTGGAGATCCTTCACATACGTCAAGACAAGATCCAGATTCTCGTCAAGGAGAAAGCGCATTATTTTCTTGCTTCTTGTCTACCGAAGAGCCTCGAGAATATTGAGGATGCACTTAAAGATCTTGGCCGATCGGATTATTGCTATGCGGGAAGAGTCGAATCGGTTCACGAGAAACGAAGTATGGGAGCTTGTAGACGAGACCCCGACATCAACATGTCATTGGAACCAAATGGGTCTTCAAAAACAAGCGAGATGAAAACAACGTTATAGTCAGGAACAAAGCAAGGCTCGTGGCTAAAGGCTACTGTCAAGCTGAAGGAATAGATTTCGATGAAACTTTCGCTCCAGTTGCAAGATTGGAGGCAATTAGACTATTCCTAGCCTACGCAACACATCAACGATTCGTAGTTTATCAAATGGATGTGAAGTCTGCTTTCTCGAATGGCGTGCTTGAAAGAAGAAGTCTATGTGGAACAACCGCCCGGCTTTCAGCAGGGGACATCAAGTATATGACTCGGGAAGGCTCTATACGGGTTAAAACAAACACCCGGGGCTTGGTACGATACCCCGTCCGAGTTTCTTCTTCGAAAGGTTTTCAAAAAGGCACGATGAGACCGCACTCTATTCAAAGCATTCGACCGGAAGAAGACTTATTACTTGTGCGGATCTACGTGGATGACATTATATTCGGATCAAAGAATGTCATCATGTGCCAGCAATTTGAAAAGATGATGAAGGATAAGTTCGAGATGCCGATGATGGGTGAAATGAACTACTTTCTTGGTTTTCAAGTCAAGCAATCCGAAAAGGGAACGTTCATCAACCAAGGCAAATACACTCGAGACCTCATCAAAAGATTCGGCCGCACATCCGGCAAATCAATCAAGATCCCGATGAACACGAATATGAAGATAGATCTTGATAAAGAGGGAGTATCGATAGACCAAACTGAATACCGTGCTATAATTGGTTCTTTATTATATCTAACACTACTCGTCCCGACATAACTTATGCTTTGTAGGTGTGCCGTGCTCGATTTCGGGCGAATCCCAAGCGAGTCATATGGACTCGGCAAAGAAGATTCTCCGCTATCTACGAGGAACACTCGACATGGGTTTATGGTATCCAATGATGATAATATTGAACTAACTGGTTATTCCGATGCCGACTATGCGGGATGTAAAATAGACCGAAAATCAACTTCGGGGAACATGTCGGTTCCTTGGCGGCAAGGCGATCTCATGGTTTTCAAAGAAACAAGCACTCGGTGGCCACGTCGACTACCGAAGCCGAATACATGGCTGGCCGGAAGTTGTTGTGCCCAAATCTTTTGGTCGAGACAAGGACGGGAGAGACTATGACGTCATTCGGAATGAAGTGCCGATCTTCTGCGACAGTACCGGTGCTATTGCAATCACTCGAGAATCTCGTTCTTCACACGAGATGCAAGCACGTGGACATCGAGACATCACTTCATTCGTGACCATGTCGAAAAGAAGGATATCGAATGGAAAAGATCCATACTTGACAAACAAAGGGCTGATATACTTGACCAAGCCTCTAGGCGAATCCGGATTCGAGAGAACTTTCGGTAGAGCTAGGTCTGCTTGGACCCTACCGACCCCGGTCGGTAATAAGGTTTCGGGAGAGGAACATTCCGGTGAGGGGGAATGATCACTCTCGATCGAGTAAGTTCGATGCGTAGAGATTCGAAAACCATCTACACGAGGTATCGGTGACTACTATGTTCAGCGACGGGTTTGCGTATCTCTACTCTATAGTATCTAATGCAACAATGATAAGCATTTATTATGGAGATTCAAAGCATGATTTAAATATCTCTTAGTTTGTCATTTATTGATAACAGATTACATTTAATACATGACATTCTATGCACAACTTTGCTAAACTCTGTGCGCATTAAATGCATGTCTTATCATAGTTACTCTTTAGGCATGTTTACAACTTGCATTGACTTAGACGGCTTTTGTGATCATTACCTTTTATAATATTGAATCTTAACCGTCCATCTCATAAAGTAGGTTTAAACTCAGCCTTAGATCGATAACTGTTCATCTTCTAGATATGTACATATTTCGATCAAATCTTAAGAACCGCCATATTCGCACTTAACATTTCGATCATATCTTACCTCCGAAAAATCCGAGAATACCTTTGTGCAAAAACCCTCATTTGCTTACTTTCACCTCGATCAAATTCTCGGTATGCCTACCTGAAGTTACTTATGTGTTGATCATTATTGATTAGTATCATATATAAAAAGTTTTATTTAAAAATCGATACTGATAACTACTTCATGTAACAGGTACAATGGCGGAAACCAATATCTCTATGATATCTCCAGCGGATATGCAGAACATTCTGGAAAAGGATCGCGTATGGTTTGAACCCACCATGGATTTCTATTCATGCGATCTAGAATACATGGACGATATATTCTCAGCTCTGCGCGAGTCAGGGCTGGACAAATTTCTGTCTAGGAGGCCTTCGTTCTTCCTCCCGATACAGGTTGCAGAGCTGTACTTGAATTCAGACGCAGTGTCTGGAGACATAGTGGCGAGATTTGTTGCCCATTCTATCCAAAACGCCACTACGGAGTGGAAGCGGAATGTCCATCAAGGATGCTTTGAAGCGGAGTTTTGATCCGCCCTCCGAAGGGACCATCGATCGGGTACGAGACGACCGAGTTGATGAATATCTTACCGTCTTACGTGGAAAGCCCACTACTTTCGTAGCCGCCTTTCCGAAGAACGACATGTTGCCTCGGTTCGGGGCACTTGCTTATATAGTGACGCAGCCTGCGACAAGCCAAGCGGGGTCGTTTGACTAGGTGTCGAGGCCTAAGATTCGAGATGATGATGGCCATATACGGCCGAGCCCGAGATAAATTGGACGGAGTTCTTTCTCCGAGAATTCATGGCTCAGCCGCTAAGTTCGACAAGGCATCGAACATGCCGAGCGCAAAGGGCAAATTGTTGTATGGACTCAAACTGTCCCATCATGATCGAAGATTTATGTGGATCCGAGCCTATCACCTACGGTGACAAGGAGTACTTCAATGTGAAGAAGGTCGGATTTCACAACAAGACAAAGAAGACTTCGGCGGATAGGGTCGGGACCCTCGGCGGTCTCTCCGCAATCAAAGTCTCGGCGGAGCTACGCCTACAAAGAAAAGAACCCCTCCCGCTAAAACTCCTAAGGCACCGGCAAAGAAACTAAAGAAAGCCGTTGAGGTGCCGGCCATGCGAGGAGGTTCCGGAAGTGCCTGCCGAACGGGCTCCCGAGAAGACTACTCGGCCCTGCACTGGTTGATGAGTCCGAGTCTTCCGAGAAGACTCGGTCGATGGAGAAGATCGTTTCCACCGAAAGGGACCAAGGGGATGCTTCGAAGCTCGGAGCGCAGATATTCGGCGCCTAGACGGCCCCCTTCTCGTCCCTCCACTCGGCTCGATCCCTCCAACCGAAGAGCGAGACTTCACACATAGACTTGGAGTCCGAGGCCGCATCCGAAGGTGAATCAATCGGGATGGAAGCTTCAATGATCTTATCTCGAGCCTCCCGTGAGATCCTCCAACAGATTCCGAGCTTGCCGACCATTCGGATTTGCTCGTCCTAGCCAAGTCGGCAAGGCTCCATATGATCCTACGCTTTCGGGAGTGGCCTCGGCTTCAACGCCCTGGTTCTACACTACTCTCGTCGGCGGCTACACTTGGAAGAACCGAGATTGCGTGAGGAAATAGGCTATTCGTAGCACGAGAACCTCAACACGCTGGAGAATCTAAGGGCAGCCATGCTTGCAATTATTGCGATCGACGCCAAGCGGTGGCTCGCCGCCCTCGAGATGGGTCCGACCACGACGGTCGGGACCCACCCGATGATTCGAGCCACGGAAAGCCTCGATGAGGGACATCCACGGGACAAGGATACCCATGCTGAGCGACACCACCACTCGGTATCCTTGGTCCCGAGAAGTCCAAGGCTGGTGCTTCGTCCTCGGCGAGCCCGCTCGGCTCTTCTTTGCAGATCGACTTTCGAAGCGGCGCCCGGCCCGGACCAAGCAAAGAGATCTTGATCGGTGGCAAAAGCCTTAACCGCCCAAGGGATCAAAAATCGAGATCTTGCGAAGGCTATCCATAGGACATGGAAGCGGCATCGCTCAAGCCACGACTAAAGAACTTCGGGGCTGAAGTCTTCGTCTCTTCATCGGCCGCCCCCGATGTTTCCGCGCTTATTTCGAAGCGTTGGCTCGTGACAAGTCAAATTCGAAGCTCGGCTCAAGATCTTTCGGGAGAGCCAAGCCAAGCTACTTGATGAATTTTTGGCTTCTAAACGGCTCATACCGACGCTATCACCGAACAATTCGAGGCCACCGAACAAAGACTTGAGAATATCCAACTGGCCTTGGAAGACAAGATCACCGAGAAGCCGAAAGACTTCAAGGAAGCAGTGACCTCTCTCACAAGCAGATACAAGGAAGACCTTACCATGGAGAGGAACGAGTTGCGCATGAGGCTCTAACTAAGCTCCACCATCGTCTTGATGAGTACATCAACCTCCTACAAAAATCGAAGAAGTCGGTCCTAGTCCCTACCCCGGTGCTTATTAATGATGCCAAAAAGGGGGAAAGTGAAGGAAAAAGGGAAGGAAAGAAGAGTACTGAGAAGCTGACTCCCATCGAAAGTCCAAAATCTAAGGGGGAAGCTACACCGAAGTCATCCCGGACTCAAACTCGGTCTCGAAGGGTGAGGCCCGGGGTGTTTCGGGCTGCGAGCACAGTGGGAAACCGGCCCAAGTGGCTCGGGACCCCAGACGGACTGCCGAGGCAACCCGGACTCCCAAAGACATTATTAAGGAGGTTGCTGAGTACGCCGAACGGGCGGTGGAGGACTCGAAGAAGAAGAGGCTCCTCTTCCACCACCGGTTCAGGAAGGCAAGGGCAAACGAAGCTTAAAATTCCGACCCCTCCAAAGAAAGCGATTAAGGTACATATCTGCGAGGAGGAAGCCCAAATAGGCTGCGGATGAGAGGCGCGGCGAGAAATTGCAGAGGCCGAAGCGGCTAACAAGCCAAAGTCTAAGCACGCCAAAGGAAAGACTAAAGCCCCATCCGAGGAGGAGGAAAGAGAAGCGCTAGGCGCCTCCGAGAAAGCTCATCATAACGAGATGAAGAGGACAGAGAAAAAGAAAAGGAGCAACGAGCAGAAGAGTGCCGAAAGGCGGGGTACATCCAAATCTAGATCTAGTACCCCTGGCCGAATCGGAACAAGCTCCTCGAAGCCTCAAGAGCAAGATGCGAAATTGAAGAAATCTTTGCTCGAGATGGATAGATATCTCTGCGAGAGGAGAGGAAGCTAGACGAGATAGAGGCCGCGACGAGAGGATACATTTGGCGGACCTTGAGGCACTCGGGAAGCGTCTGAACAAGAGGCCGGTCGAGAGTTCCTTCGAAAGCCGACATTCCTTATCGATAGAGAAGGTTCGGGAAGCCAAACGATCCGAAAACACATAGATGGCCGAGATCGGACGAATGGATGCCTATTCGGTTCAATCGAGAGATGGGAATCGGCTAAAATAGAGTTTATCAAGAGAAACTATTTCTGGCGATTCTGGCCTGAAATGTCTAAGGCCGATGCCTATGTCGAGTGGATGACCATTACCGAACACGATCTTTACCCATATATGCATAGAGCGATGGCGAAGGGGTAGTAGTCGGCGTTCTCGAAGCAAGGATCATTCCTCCACCCGGAAGACAAGACGACTCGGTACATCTCGGAATGATTGAACAAGAAGTGAAGAATCTTTGCGTTGAACAGAGGTCTAGAACAAGATGATCCAACGGACTTCGCCGAATACACGAGGCGAGGAAGAACACGTTCGTGAATGTATGGAGTCCCACTGCCCGAAGATAAATCCCAAGGTTTCATGAATAGGATTCAGGCGGTTTAAGGGTTCTCCTTCTTAGTTCTCCTTTAGCTTAGCAAGATTTGTAATGTACTGAACTGTTTATCACATATATACAAATCTTCTTTTGGCTCTGACAACTACTTGTTGTCTAAATAAACGTGTTTGCTTTATGCTTTAACACTCAGAATCACTGAAGTGATTACTGACACACACACACCCTGTTTATTTACTTGTCAGTTTTTGCTCGGTTAGATCTCCGATAGACTAGACTTTCGAAGTGTTATTATTTCTCTTAAGGGGAAATTGTTGCATGGGGAAATTATTGTAAAGGGGGAAATTGTTCGCCCCGTCTCCCTCGATAGTCTAGCACTTACCGAGACAACTCCACCGATCCTACTTGTAATATTTGTAAGGAGCTCTTTTACGAGTAAGTTAGTGTTTAACATAGTTGATAGGACATAGATGATAGGTTTTGGCATCATCAAATAGGGGGAAATTGTTGGGTGATGATTCAATCCTCGGCATGATCATACTTGTGGGAAATGACTCTATCTTCTATCTTGAATCACGCTCGGTAGCCTCGTGCTCCGAACTGTTGAGAAGATTTGAAGATCCCAAAACCCTATCCGATTGGTGAACCATTCCTTTGTATTCGTATTTGTCTCCGAGGTTTCGGACTCGGTAGACACTCTGCTCCTGGTCAAGGCGCTCGGTAGCTCATCGGCCTCGGCACCGGTGTAGAAGACTCGGTGAATACTTGGACTCGGCGGGAGCAAGATATGCGAGAGAGTCGGTTGAGCCGAACTCCGGCGGGAGTAGTTCACCGAACTCGTGAGCCGATCTTAAGTAGACTTATCTCAACGGTCCTATCTACCGAATACAAGGTCGACTCGAGCAACGGCGAGATAGTCTTCGGGGATCGTCAGAATCTTTTGAAAGACAATCGGCATTGTCATGTACGAGGAAGAGAGAAGTCGGCTTCGATGCGTCTCGAAGTTTGTCTTTGTCTCAACCACTCCATCCACCTCAACGAATGACAAGCATACACGTGTCTTCTCACCTGCTAAAGCTGCAATCAACCTTTTACCTAAAAAGGTGGGAAAGTACACTTTTTACCTACACCAAAAGAGCCGTTTGCTACCAAAAAGAGAGAGAGAGAAGAAGATTGTCTCCAACGGATCTATTTTCAATCTCTCGCTCTATAAATAGAGGGATCATTCAAGATTTGAAGCACTCACTCAAGACGCCAAGAACTCGAGAGAGCGCGAAAAAGAGCGAATTCCAAAGAACAAAGTCTTAGCAAGAACTTGAAGAACAATCTCCGTGAAAGACTACATTCTAGCTCATAGGGAATCAAGCTATACCGACATATAAAGCCTCTAGTATCCAAATCGACGTTACACGAACTCAAAGCTTACCTTCACTGTTCGTCGATCTAGAAGCTACTCTCATATTCCCTATCCCTCTAACCCTAAGCTCAACCGTTCTTATCTATAGCTTAGACGAAGGAGTTCACATTTGAACTCAATCCTTATCAGTATAAGGACTCCTTCACTGTTGGAGAAGTTTGTCAAACACTTTAAGTTTGATAGTGTTGTAAGCGAGACTTGGATCGCATATAAAAACCAAGACGCGGCTTTGCCCGGTGTGCAAGCCGGCCGAGACTAACTCGGGATAATAAATAGCCTCCCGATCATTCGGGACAGGTGGACGTAGGATTTGAGCGATATCCGAACCACTTTAAAAATCCCGTGTCTCTTCTTGCTTTCTTAACTATTGCATTGATTTTACTATTCATGCTTGAACATCATATTTAAAATCAATCAACCGTCTCAAAGATACCTCGAACTTTTAAATCTACCGAACCGAGACTTAAAACGTTTTCTCACAAAAACTGATTTGGGCCTACACTATTCCGCGCACTAAACTCTTACTGTAGATACTGAATTCTGACCTAGTCAGTTAGCAGATCTCAGCTGAGTCAGTACTCTTAACCTTTAACTCGATTCGAAACGGTTATGCAGTCTAGGCTGACATTAGTTTCGACGACACCATCCTGAATAGGACTGTTCGAGTTCGAAGTTGAGAAATCGAATCAGGTGTATTCACCCCCCCTACACCTGACCGTACACTCGGGACCAACAACTATCAATTATTTTTGAAAAAATGTGATTTCTTTTAGAAAGAAAGTGTAATTTGTTTATGAAAAAAATGTTTATTGCAACGAACAAAATTGTCGTTTTATCTCAGAGTGTCAAGCAGTGAAGTAAAGTGTCAATAATTAAGGAACGTATTACTTTAATCCAACAATCAAACAATAAAATATGAAACATAATAACCAGAAATGTTACCCAAAATGTCAATCGTAATAAATAAAATTGTTAATTATCTCGAAGGAGAGTGTCACATTCTCATAGTGTGTCAAGTGCAACGAACAAAAGTGTCATTTTATCTAAGAGTGTCAATCACAGCGAAGTGAAGTGTCAAATACAATTAAGGAACGTGTCATTTTAATCCAGTAATTATACAATAAAATATGAAGCATAATAACAAGAAATGTTACCCAAAGTGTCAATTGTGATAAACAAAAGTGTCAATTGTCTCGAAAGAGGGTGTCACATTCTCATAATGTGTTAATTGCAACGAACAAAAGTGTCATTTATCTGAGAGTGTAAAGTAAAGTGTCAATTATAATTAAGGAACATGTCACTTTAATCCAGTAATCATACAAAACCACCGTTAAAACTGTCAATTATTTTGAATTAAAAATGTCAGTTTTCAATATGAGTAGTTTTAAACAAATGACACAATTGTTCATAGGGATGGCAATGGACCGGATTTGGACCGGATCCTCCTCGGTCCAGATCCAGATCCGGGATTTTTTACTTTGGTCCAAATCCGGTCCAGATCCATTGGATCTCAAAAAATGAGATCCAGACCCAGATCCATTGGATCCACAGAGTCTCGGGTCTAGACCCGGATCCATAAGTTTTTTTAGCTAAAATTAAAAAAATTCTAAATCAATTAAAATTTAACTAAGTTAATTAGTTCTATGATAACACGATAATCTATAAGAGCATTACTATTATTAAAAAAAATCAAACTACTCATGATATTATAAAAATATTACAATCATCTATAAAACTATGATCTTCTCTCTAAAAAACTTTCAAATTCGTGGACAGTGGGTACTCAATCTCCTCCCTCTTTTTTATTCATTAGATTACTAGTTAAGTCCAAGCTCAACAAATAATATAATGTGATATTTTAAGTAGAAATTATATAAATATAATATTTTAGATATGATAATAAAATAATATTTTAGTTATAAAAATTAGCGGATTTGGACCGGATCCGGATCTCAGATCGTAAAGTCCAGATCCAGATCCGTAATTTCTAAAATTAGTCCAGATCCGATCCAGATCCAATGGGTCCAATTTTTTAAGATTCAGATCCAGAACTCTAATTGTTCACAACAAATGACACTTCAATAAAAGAGTTAACAAAGGGAGTTTATTGTCAGAAACATTAATCACGACAATATAATAAATCTCGTTACACAATTAATTGTGTATTGTCAAAGTGGATTTACAAATTACAATAGTCCATAACTACTTACGAACAAACATTTTTTATACTAAACACTGATATTTGGGGGAACATACCTCTGATTAATCTTATATGCGGGAATCATTGAAAAAAGAAAGAGGGGGAAAAGGTGGAGAGAAGACTCAATAAACAGAAGTAATACTTCACCATAGTTATTTCGACCAAATCACAGCTCTAGCCACGCCGAAATATTTTGTTACCGGCGGGAAGAAGCATATTCCGGTGGAGATGAGGACGATTCGCATTTCGGCTACCGATGTCGATGCCAACAACTCCTCCGGCGACGAAGACGCCAGCGGATACCACATCAAACAACGGAGAGTGAGAAAATACATTCTTGAAGTCAGAGTTCTACCTTGCTGCAGTGGAGGGAATTCGAACGGCGCCGGGACGACCGCGCGACCGTCGATTACCGTTGAGAAGAGGCGGAAGAGCGACGGAGGAAGAGCGAGGAATTCCGCGGGGAAGGAGAGAGAGGCGGAGAAGGAGAGAAGTAGAGAAGGAGAGAGCGACGCTTTGTAGATGAAATAATGGTATTTTTTTTTAATAGTGAACCGAGTCAAAACCGGTCAAACCGGTCAAGATTGAGCAATTTAATCATGTTACATGTGCAACATGCATGATGAATAGGGGTGTAAGTGATTCCGCTCCGAACCGAACAAAACCAAAAAATGCGGTTCGGTTCGGTTTCGCGGTTTGGTTCGGTTTATTTTTTAAGAAACCGTTTACATTCGGTTCGGTTCGCGGTTCCAAAAATTTTTGAACGGTTCAAACCGAACCGAACCAATATCATATTTTTTAATTTTTTATTTAATATTTGTCCTTCTTATAGGAGAATATTATTGAATTTAGATATTAGATTTAAGTTAAGATCAATTTTAATCTATATAAATGAAGATAAAGGAGTAACAACTCTATACTTATGAGTTTGGAATGAGTGAAACCCTACAAACTATTATTCTTGCATTATTTAGGATTTAAAAAAAAAATAAAAAAAATAAAAAGGTGAACCGAGGAACCGAACCAAACCATTTATAAGCGGTTCGGTTCGGTTCGATTCCGATATTGAAAAACCCATCGAACCGAACCAAACCGAACCATTTATATGTGTTCGATTCGGTTCCTAAAATACATAAAAAAACCAAACCGAACAGAACCGTTACACCCCTAATGATGAACACTAGTTCATCTCGATTTATTAAAATAAATACTTCTTCCATCCCATGTTTTTTTAATAGTGAACCGAGTCAAAACCGGTCAAACGGGTCAAGATTGAGCAATTTAATCATGTTACATGTGCAATATGATGCACACTAGTTCATCTCGATTTATTAAAATAAATACTTCTCCACATATGAGAGTTAAACCATTCTTAAGGTGACAGGGTGATAGACTTACATATCGTGTCCAGTGGGATTTGAGCTACGTCATCCCATAGAGACAAGATATCACTCTCTCTTAATATTGAGCTACGAGGTGTAAACTCTCTCATTAATCGAGTCATATAAATGCATCAAAGTTGCGAGCCTAAAATAATACTCCCTCCGTCCCAATATTAATGTCCAGTATACCATTTTCGGGCGTCCCAAATATAATGTCCAGTATACCATTTTTGGCAAAAATTAGTAAAAGTAAATTTACTTAACAACACACTTAACTATCTAATTAAAAATAAAATAGATAAAATCTAAAATAATTAAATTATCTTTTCGGGCTCCTAACATATTTCTCTCTCTCTCATTTCGAAACTTTCTAACCCTATCTCTGCAAAAATTATTTTCCTTGTGCCGCTCGTTCATAGTTCTTGTTCTACCATTTATGCGGAAAATTCAAATATTTGCTATGAAAGGGGAGCCGTGGGTTGGAGTGACAGCCAATGACTTCTACCATAAGCCTCCAATTGTTGAAGACAGTTGGATCTCGGTGAAGAAAAGATGCGACCGGCCGGACGGCGTCCAAACCTCCGCGAGGCGGTTGGATCTGAAGCCCTCTATCCGTAAATTGGTTGAGTCGCCTCTTCACCTGAAGGATCCGCTTCAATATAGGGTTAATGGCGGCGCCACCAGCGCGATGATGAAATCAGGAACAAATTCGTCCTTGACCGCCCAAATTTGTCCCGATTGTGCTTCTCTTAACTCAACGCACACCGATCTGAGCGCCGAAGTCGTTGGCGTCGCCCCCAACCATGCATTCCTTGACATATATACCGATCTAGATTTGTCGAAGATACTGAAAATCTTGCTGCCTCGTTACTTTAATGGGGTGAGATCTTTCCCTCACATTCTATTTTTCTGGTTCTGTCATTTGGTAAACGTTGAGTAGAGCACGTTTTGTAGCTTTTGAGGCAAAATTGATTGGATTGTTTGGCAATTGTTTATTTATTTTTGCATCAAATAATTATTGATTGGAGTATTATTAACTTTGGGTTTGTAAGAATATATGCTAGAATTTATATTAACCAAAAAATAACATTATCAAAATAAAAGATGAACTAAAAATTAAGAGTATGAGTGATTTTAATTGAAGTGAGAGAAAGATTAAGAAAATGATTAGAAGTGAGGACCGACCACAATAACACTATTAACAACTTTCCTTAAAAATCATGTCAGAAAGCAACTGGACATTAATATTGGGACGGAGGAAGTATTAATTAATATACTATCTTAAAAAATAAAATTTTACACCTCAGATATTTAGGGGCGGTCGCCCATGCTCGCCCGACGGATCGATGATCTAAACAACAGATTCAAACAACAAACTTGAAATCCAGTCTTTGATTTGGGGATTCTGAATTCCATGGCCATCTCCGAGTTGATACATGTATTGAGCCATTCTGGCAAGATCAACTGCACTCCTGATGAACTCCCGCGAAAATTCAGAATCTCCAACCCTTTCTTCATTCATTTTTTTCCAGATCTCGCATATCATCCACTTCACATGCTCTTGAGCCTCTTCTCTCGAAGCTCCCGTTTCCTTCACGTAGCATTCAACCGATTCCGCCACATCACCTCTTTCGATCTCATTCTAAACAAAAAAATAAATAAAAAATTCATTTCATGATTATAAAAAACATTCAAAATTGATACATAGTTATTTATTCGACTGTGTACGAACCGGAGAAGTTGCAAGATCATTAGCAAGGCGTAGAACCATAGCTGGAAATCGAACTATGTCGTGATATTTGTAGAAGCTCTGAATAGCTTCGTAGTCTACTGGATTTGCAATGAGGAAAAATGCATGAGAGAGAATTGTAGGAACTGAGCTAGAAATCCATCCGTTGTGCGCGTGCCACCGCGCCTCTTGCATAAATGATCCGCACAAATATCTCCACTATGAAACAATTCATTTTGTCCATCAGCTTAACTAGAGAGAATGAGAAAGGAATAATCTAGAACATGAATAATCTAGAGAAGTAAGAAGTCTTAGCCTTTGTTTGATTTAAGAGAAATTGAGAGGTAAGAAGTATGACAGAAAAAATAGAGATAAATGGAAAAACTTCTTGTTGGTTGGAGGAGAAATAGAGAGAAAGAAGAAAATTAGGTGGGGTCCACCTCAAAATTTATTATCCTAAAAAATGGAGAGAAAGTTAAGAGAAAAGAGTTTGGTTGCTAAAATTATAATTGTAATAACCTTAATAAATTGAGAGGCTTGCATGATTTCTTCGCCTTCTATCAATAGGAAAGAAGCTTCGTAGAGCTGCAATAGTCCTCTCATATCGTCGACAAGGTCTGCTTTGAAATCGCCCTCCTCGTTCATAAAACAATCAAACACCTCTACAAGAAAACAAAAACATTAAAAAGTTACAACATTCCTAGAAATTAAATCGCTTTTTAACGACATATTATTCCGTAGATATTCAAGAGTACTCCGTCGCCAACTATAAAATTGTGATGGATTGGGATTGGTCAAATATTTGTTGTAAAATATTTTAGCGACCGTAAATATAGCTTGCGTCCCGTCGTCGCTTGCTATATAGAAGAGACATGATCTTCACCAAGTCGATATGGGACATAATAATGGGCTCTCTAACACGCCCCCTCACGTATAAGCCGGTATGAACATCGGACTACTGCACGTGGAAACAAATGGCCCATAAGAACACGTATAGGCCGGTATGAACATCGGACCCATAAGAACATGTATAGGCCGGTATGAACATCGGACTACTACATGTGGAAACAAATGGCCCATAAGAATCGGTCCAACATAGGAACCAAACAAACCAACATCGTTTGGGCCTGCTCTGATACCATGATAAATTGGGTCACATTCCCCTTAAAAGGCCTTGTAAGGGGAAGTGATATCCAAACTTATATAGAAGACACAAGATATTCACCAAATCTATGTGGGACATAATAATGGGCTCTCTAAACAGAGTCCACCTTGTGAAACTCGAAAACCGTGCTGTCGGAGGAGTCTGAATCCAAGAGCAGTCGAGTACAAATCTCGATGGTTCATCTCGTAATACCCTAGCTCGAGATTCAAGATCTGGTCGATTTCTTGGTGGAAGTGACGAGATACGTCAAGTCTCTGCAAGTCATCTATCAACTCCAGTCGTGGAAGACCCTCCTCCATTTCTTGTTGCAGAAGCATCTTCACTTGCAGGATAAGCTCGCCAATCCTCGCTAAATATCTCTCTTCCTACATACATACTTTTATTTCCATCATAAGAAATTCTATATAAGCAATCAAGAAAGATGAGATGATGATGTACATTATATTCACTGCTGAGGGACTGAATGTAGTTGAAATCCCAGAAGGGAGGCTTGTAGTTTGCTGATCGTCGCGTAGTCGGCATATGAGGGATATACTTAGACATGCACTGCAGTGAGCAGCTCCTCCGTGTACCGGCGGCGGCTGCCACACGCCGCCGTATGAGAGCTCCGCTCCGCCGGCGAAGGAAAGAGAGTTGGTGGCTGCCAGCTTGTGAGGATTAATGGATACATGCATGACCAAAGTATTCATTTTGTACACGTTTCCTCTTTCTCACGGATGGATCGAGCTACGTGTATAGAATGCTTTCCCTTGCAATGCATAATATAGGAATATCTTCGAATATTTATACTTTTTAATGATGGGAACTGAATCTGCCATCAAATTTTCGAGATTCAGGTGGAAAAAAAACACAAATAAATGTAGAATACCAAATTTAAAACATAGAATGAAACTGTAGAAATGTGAAGGATGTTTATGATCTCGATTCTGAACTACTTTATCAGGAATTATGCAGTGGAATTATCGACAAAAGAAAAGATTATTCAAAGTCATATTAATTAATCATCAATGTGATTTCTATTTGCTGGTTTTTAATGTTAAATTAGTTGTTTATGTTTGGGGCACTCAATTTATGGACTTGTTAAATTAGGTGTTTATGTTTGGCCACTCAATTTGAGGGTTTAAAAGAATCGTCGGTCTCATTGCAACCTTAGACGTGTCTCTTTCTTTCTCCATCGCCTTCTATTTTCTTTTTCATTAATGTTTCTCCGTCGATTTCTATTTGCTGGTTTTTAATGTTAAATTAGGTGTTTATGTTTGGGCCACTCAATTTATGGACTTGTTAAATTAGGTGTTTATGTTTGGGCCACTCAATTTGAGGGTTTAAAAGAATCGTCGGTCTCATTGCAACCTTAGACGTGTCTCTCTGTTTCTCCATCGCCTTCTATTTTCTTTTTCATTAATGTTTCTCCATCGATTTCTATTTGCTGGTTTTTATTGTTAAATTAGGTGTTTATGTTTGGGCCACTCAATTTATGGACTTGTTAAATTAGGTGTTTATGTTTGGGCCACTCAATTTGAGGGTTTAAAAAATCGTCGGTCTCATTGCAACCTTAGACGTGTCTCTCTGTTTCTCCATCGCCTTCTATTTTCTTTTTCATTAATGTTTCTCCATCGATTTCTATTTGCTGGTTTTTAATGTTAAATTAGTTGTTTATGTTTGGGGCACTCAATTTATGGACTTGTTAAATTAGGTGTTTATGTTTGGGCCACTCAATTTGAGGGTTTAAAAGAATCGTCGGTCTCATTGCAACCTTAGACGTGTCTCTTTCTTTCTCCATCGCCTTCTATTTTCTTTTTCATTAATGTTTCTCCATCGATTTTGTTGGTCCCGAGAGTAGACGAGTCTTCAGGTGTGGAATACACCTTAGTCAAAGTTCAGCAACGAGCGCGACGGTCGATCATGCCCGAACGCGTGGGCGGAGAATCCTTCTATGCGAGTATGGTCTGCGAATTCGATCGGTAGAATAGTAGTTCAGTATCAGGTTTCGAGTGCGGAAGAGAAGGCCCAAAAGAATATTCGTCTAAATCTGAAAACACCGTTTTTATGCTATTTGATTTAAAGTATGTTTTATGCAAGTGAACAATTAAGCAGAGCGACAATAAATCAACACAGTTTTTAAAGTAGTTCGGATATCAAACGATCCTACGTCCACTGTCCTGAAAAGATCAGGAGGCTATTTATTATACTGAGATAGTCTCAGTCAGCTTGTACACAGGACAAACTGCGGCTTGGGGATTATACTGAGCAAGTCCCAGTTTACACAGTTATCAAACTAAAGTGTTTGACAAACTCTCCAACTATGAAGGAGTCCTTTTACAATAAGGAACAAGTTCAAATATGAACTCCTTCGTCTAAGCTATGGATGTTACAATAAGATCAGTTTAGATTAGATAAGGAACGAGATAGAACTCTAGAGAGAAGAACTATAAGAATATATCTATGAAAGAGTAAGTTCTTCTCTGGATATGGCTTGAATCTTCTAGAGTGTTTGTTCGGTTGAGCTCGGTTCCTTGGATGTGTCCATCATCGTCATGATTGACCTCCCATCACCTTTCGGCCGTGAAGACTCTTCTCTATTTATAGAGGTGACCTAGGCATATGTCCGTTGGAGAGGACGATGCCAAGTGTCACTCTATGGGGTAGCAAACGACTTTATTTGAATTCTGTAGAGTCCACTATCTTTAATGAAAGTGGTTGACTTGCAGCTTTATGTCGGAGACTCGCCAGGTGGCTGCTTATCATTGGGTCGAGGTACGAGAGTGGTTGAGACCTATTCGGACTTCAAGGTGATGCGGGCGACTTCTCGGATGTACGACCTCGGACAACTCTACTGAATTGTTCTTCTGAAGTCCATGGTCAGTTAAAGTAACTGACCGACCGTTGTTGAGTCTGATCTTGATTCAGTAGATAACCTCGCCGAGTCCGTTTTATCGAAGATCAACTCGAGTACGGTGAACTACTCCTGCCGAGTTCGGTTCGCCGATCGACTCCTTTCGATATCTTTGCTCCCGCCGAGTCCGGATATTTACTGAGTCTTCTACTGAATGCACAACTGTTGAATTTTAGCTAGTCTACTGAGTTCCTAACACGGTGAACTCAGTTAAGCTATAACAATATCGAAAGCTCATCTATCGTAGTGAACCTAATTCCCAACAAATTTCTATTTGCTGGTTTTTAATGTTAAATTAGGTGTTTATGTTTGGGCCACTCAATTTATGGACTTGTTAAATTAGGTATTTATGTTTGGGCCACTCAATTTGAGGGTTTAAATTGCAACCTTAGATGTGTCTCTTTCTTTCTCCATCGCCTTCTATTTTCTTTTTCATTAATGTTCAACTGACGGATTAATTGATGCATGGAACTACTAATTCCGTTGTTAGAAGATTCATTTACCTACTAAATCGCCCTGAACCTTGGTTTATGTAGTTTATTTTTTGTGTGCAAAAAGTTAGTATTATTTTGTTCAATTGCTATTGCAGATCTAGTCATTTACTTCGAATTTCTGGATGTGCTTCTGCATAGGTTTGGATAATCTAGAAGAGTCTATATTTCAAATTCTTCTAATTATTTGTATCCTTTATTTTATAGAAGTGTCATATTTTTAAAATAAAAATAAAAATTAATATTACTTATATTATTAAATGGACCAATATCATTTCATACAAAAATCAAATTTCGTAATAATAAAAAAATAAAATAATAATAATAATAATGAGACGAGGTAGGGAGCCTACATAAACACCTAATAGGACGATAGCTTAAGATACGTACATTGATTTTTCTTTTGAATTAGTAAATACTATTTAATCCAATTTACTAGTAAATAATATAAAGTTCAATCCAAGATGATATAACCTCAAAAAAATTAAAAATAAATTCAGGAATGCTTAAAAAAAGTTGAACAAATCATTTTTTATAATATTTTTCGCAACGGCTACATTAAAATTGATAAACTAATGTGAAGTGTTCCTTCAAGTATGGTAGATTTAGGAACTATCTACATGTAAAATCATCAAACAAAACTTGAAGTACCAATTCAATACTTTCCCACATGTAAAATAATGTAAATTGTTCATCTTATAACGAAGGATGCAATTCACATTTAATTATGTAAATTAGAGTATACTATGTACAAATAAAAACACTCCCCCTCAAGAAATAAAAAAAAAAGAAGTATGATGCATGCATTATGATTAACGACAAAACATTTCAGAATAAAGAGTTTGTTGTTAAAATAATACTATTCTTTAAAAAATTAATTTGTCTAATAACATTCTTTAAAAATTATTTGTCAAAATAACATAATTTTGCCGATTAGGCCGCCACATCACCAACCTCTCTTCTCTTCCATCAAAACCAAGAAAATTTCATCTTTATCCCTTCCCCTGCATCTCTCCGCGCCAATCTTTCACGCTGCCATTGTTTGGTTGGTTGGTCGGTGGAGCTGCTGAACACTGTTGCAGCTGCACAGAAAATAGATCTGGATCTAGATCCTTCGAGAGGAAGATTCGCAAAAGGGAAAAACTTTTATTCAAACTGTAAAACATGTCACAATACAGAGAGACGCACCTATTTATAAGAATGCTGTAACTAACTATGTAACTACCTACTGCCAGCTGGCAATTACAACCGAGAAGAAACGTAAAGAAGTAAACTGCGATTTTATAAGTATGCATCACGCCCCCTCGTTTTATTCAGCTTCAATCCTACGGCCGAGATTAATCACTGATCAACCGCCTCTCCTAACTGCAATTTGAACGCTTAACTGTCCTCCATCCCTCCAACTCCATCAACTTCACTCTGATCATCAACCAACTCTTTAATCATGCACTACAAGAAGATCACACACGATTAAGAATCATGCACTACAAGAAGATCACACGCGATTAAGAATCCGTACACCCCCTTCAAGATGAACTCGATGTAAATCAGAGAGTGACATCTTGGAGAGTAGGAATCTAAATCTAGGACCCAACAGAATTTTAGTGAAGAGATCTGGCAACTGCATTGAAGTAGATATAGGAGTAGGTACAAGGAACCCTGCTTTGTATTGGTCTCGGTCAACATGACAATCCATTTCAAGATGCTTAGTTCTTTCATGGAATACCTGATTTTTGGTAATATAGATAGCAGCGTTGTTGTCACAATGTAGAGGAATAGGTAAATCCACAGAGATCTAGAAGTCACCCAGGAGATAAGATAACCATTGTAGTTCTCAGACTGTACTGCCAAGTGCCCTATAGTCAGCCTCTGCGGTGGAAACAGACACAGTGGACTGTTTCTTGCACTTCCAAGAAATCAATGCACTACCAAGGAAAATACAATAACCGGTTAGAGATCTTCTAGTAGTAGGACAAGTCCCCCAATCCGCATCAGAATATCCTTGCAAACCAAGATTAGATTGTCTTTGGAAGAATAAGCCAAGTGAAGGACTTCCCTTCAAATACCTCAGTACATGGATGGCAGCATTCCAATGCTCTTCATGTGGTTTAGAGATGTGTTGACTCAGCTGTTGAGTTGCATGAGTGAGGTCTGGCCTGGTCAAGTTGAGATACAACAACTGTCCTACCAACCTTCTGTATTTTTCTGGATCATCAAGCAAGGGAGAGTCTGCAGAATGTAATGTGAGCCCAGTTGGGAATGGTGTAGATACATATTTACATCCTAGGAGACCAGTCTTCTCTATCATATCAAGAATATATTTTCGTTGAGTGAGATAAATACCTTGCTCTCCCCGGGCTAACTCCATTCCTAGAAAATACCGAGATGAACCAAGGTCTTTAATGGTGAACTTCTGGTGTAGATAATCCTTCAGGGCTGTGATTCCAGCTAGATGAGGGCTAGCTATTAAAATATCATCCACATAAACCAACAATGCAATAAACTTTGAGCTAGAACCAAGGGTAAATAGACAGTGATCATGAGCACTTTGAACAAAACCATAGGAAATCAGTGCCTTACTCAATTCAGCATTCCACTCCCTTGAGGCCTGTTTGAGTCCATAAAGGCTTTATCAACTTACAGACCTGACCCATGCGTGCCTTTGTGTAGCCTTGTGGGGGAAACATATATATTTCATCTGAAATATAACCATGCAAGAATGCATTGTTAATGTCAATTTGATGTAGAAACCAGTCATGGGCTGCAGTTAAGGCTATAAGTAATCTTATTGACACTGGTTTAGCAACTGGAGAGAAGACTTCTTCATAGTCAATATCTTGTTCCTGTTTATATCCTTTTGCTACCAATCTAGCTTTATATCGTTCTATACTGCCATCAGCCCTTATCTTGACCTTATATACCCACTTTGAGCCAATAGTTCGTTTACCTGGAGGTAGCTCAGTCAAACTCCAAGTCTGATTTTCCTCAAGTGCATTCAACTCAGCATCCATAGCATCCTGCCATTCCTTACATTGGCTGGCTTCTTTGTAAGAAGAAGGTTCCTTGACATCATTGACATTTGCTAGAAACTGTGTATAGGCTGGAGAAAATATGGAAGAGGAAGTATATGGAAAAGTTGGAGGTGTAAGAAGAGGGCTATTTTCTTGAACAGGCATGGAAAGATTGATTTGAGTAATGAAGTCATTTAACCATGTGGGAGGTTTGGTTTGTCTCTTAGGCCGAGGAGTAGGCTGAGGTGGAGGAGGGGTTTGGCTTATTTATGAGGTATCTGTCTCTTCGGTATTTGAGGAATATTGTTCTTCTATAGGAATAGAAGAATTATCAGAAGAGTTCTCATCACTTACTGGAAAGATTTCAGAATCAAGGGAAGTAATAACAGAAGATGGCAGATTGGTTTCTGCAGTAGGTGCCTCTTTATTAGAATCTGCAAAAGGAAACATATTAGGGAAGGCCTTTATATCCCTAGAAATAATAATCTCTTCATGATCCAAATCATATAGCAAATAAGCCTTATGTTCAGTGGCAAAACCTATAAGGATGCACTTCACACTTCTACAATCAAATTTCTTCTTGTGTGGCTTCACATTGGCTGCATAGATGAGGCAACCAAAAGGATTCAAAAATCCAAGATCAGGTGTTGAACCACTGAGTGTTTGGTAAGGGCTGGACCAGTTCAAAGTTTGATTAGGGATACGATTAAGAATCCATGTTGCAGTAAGGATGGAATAAGGCCAGAATCTGTCAGGGAGCTCACTATGAAACATAAGAGCCCTTGCAATTTCCAAAAGAGAACGATGCTTCCTCTCAACTGTCCCATTCTGCTGAGGACTATAAGGGCAACTCTTGAGATGTATAATACTAGATTCCATGAAGAAAGTCTGAATAGAGTGGTTCAAGAATTCAGAACCATTATCAGTCTTGAACTTCAAAATACAACAGCCATACTGTGTTCTCACCATGTGGACAAATTTTTGTAAGATACCACTCACTTGGTGTTTGGATTGTAGCAAGTAGGTCCAAGTACACCTAGAATGATCTTCCACCAAAGTCAAGATATAAGAAACATTTGCAAAATTATCAACATGGTAAGGCCCCCAAACATCTGCATGAACCAACTCAAAATGGATCTCACTGCGTCGATTAAGAACTGGAAAGGGATTTCTGCACTGTTTTGTCTTGTGACAGATGTCACATGCAACTAGGTGTCCCTTAGCATCTGAACTGCAAAGGTTCTTCAACTCAGGAATATGCTGCAAAGCCTGAAAGAAAGCATGTACAAGCTTGACACGCCAATCCAAAAGTTTGGAATAATCTGCTTGAGGAGCCATATTCACTTGATGCAGGGAAAAATCTTGTCCAATCACATATAAATGGCCAAGTGCTTTTCCCATACACAGAATGTGATCATTTTCCATATTCTGAACCAAATAGTAGTTAGGAAAAAATGTACACATGACCTTGAGAGCACAAGCCAACTGATATGTAGACACAAGATTATGTGTAAATGATGGAACATAGAAAACATCTGTCAGGATAATACTCTGTGCAAGCTGTACTGATCCCACTTCAAATATTTGTTGAACTGCACCATTAGGGAGATATATGCTTTGAGGAGAATCCAGAGGTTTCAAGTCATATAATGAGCCCTTATTACAACAAATATGGCTGCTGGTGCCTGAGTCCATGATCCAGATTACTTCACTGCTCAATTCCCCAAAAGTATTAAAGGCATAATGTCTATCCAGGGAATTGAGTGGAGTGTAAGCAGACACATTATTGACAACATTAACACTTCCTCCTGAAGATCCTACTCCTCCAATGCCCCTCATCTGATTTATAACTTTCTCCACTTCGTGCTGTATATTTTGAGACATATGACTGGGTGTGTTCAGAACTGGAGTAGTAGGAACATGAGATTTCTCTTCCTCATATTTTGACTGAGTCACACAGTGCGCATGCTTTGGCATTTTATCTTCCTTGAGTTTCTTATACCACTCCGGAGTTCCATTCAGCTTGAAGCATTCATTCCTTTCATGGCCATTTCCTTCACAGTATGTGCATTTCAAACGTTTTCTTTCTTCCTTGCTCAAATGAGGTTTGTAAGAACCTCCTTGTCCTTTACTATGTTGATTATAACTCCCTCTTGAATTAATATTCATGACCAGTTGGTCAGATTGGTATGCAGCACTAGAATTAACACTACCAACCACTGCCATTGCAGATTGACCAATAGCTGCACCTTTAGAAGAGGTAACATGCCTTTGATCCTCATCTTGAAAAACTATGTTATATGCACGATTGACTGTAGGAAGGGGCTCACACATCAACAAATTACTCCTAACTGTATCATATGTGTCATTTAAACCGAGGAGAAACTGCATTAGCTTCTCATTTTCACACATACTCCTTGTGCTATCAGCCGCAGCACACACACAATTAGGAGGAGGTAATAACTGTTGGTCCGGAGACAAATATCAGGTGTATTCACCCCCCCCCTCTACACCTGATATTTGTCTCCGGACCAACAATTGGTATCAGAGCACACGGTGTTCTACTGATCACCTGTTCTGTATTACTGGTCTTCTCGAACAGATCCTGAAAACATTTTCTCTGCACAAGGCATCTCTTCATTCATCCTTATACTCGTACGCATAATGTCTGACATGTCAAGTATCAGGATGGTGCCGATGTTCTCGATAGAGAACTTCACGGTATGGCGTGTAAGAATGGAGGCACACCTTACGTCGCTGCACGACGCAAGGACCGACGTGCGAGACCGGACCCATCACTCCAATGATAGACATCGTTCAGTTCGCTGATGTGGAAGGTGAAGGAGCTTGAATCGGTCCGAAGATTCCCAAGGACAAATCTGCATTCATTCCTGAAGAGAAAAAACTGCATAACCTCGATCGAGTCGCACGAAATGCTATACTGACAACGCTCAGTGACTCACATCTCGGGAGGGTGCAGGATTGCAAAACGGCGAAGGAACTTTGGGACGCCCTGGGTGTACTAAGCCAAGGAACTCCTCAGATCAAAGAAAACAAGCTCGAATTAGAGCTTCAGAAGTTTGAAGCCTTTGCGATGGAGCCCAGTGAAACCATTGACGAGCTGAGCGTCAGATTTACGAATCAAGTCAATGTGATAAACGGGCTGGGAAAAGTGTTCTCAAACAAAGAGATGAACACAAAGATCATAAGAGCGCTACCTCGACAGAAGTGGCTTCCTTTTGCTACTTATTTACGTCGTTCTGATCTTAATGCTCTAACTCCTGATGTTATATTTTCAGAATTAAAGACGGAGGAATTTGAGTATAGTCTACCTCAAAAGCGCTCCAGTGCTCCAGCTGACACACGGTTTGATCATGCCTTCAAGACAACAGTCAGCAGAACTAGAGGCAAAAATATTTCTTCCAGCAAGGCAGTAGCTGCTGCAGATACAAAGACCTCTGAAATATCTGCTACTGACCAACTCGCACTGATGGCTCTCAAATACCAAAGAGAAAAGGAGAGAGTCAGAAAGCTGAAGAAATACCACAGAGATTCTCCCTCAGGTAAGAAAGATTATCAGAGAAGCGAAGAGTCTAATCCTTCTACTGAATGCAGGAAAACAGAACCTGCTGCTAGTCCATCAAAAGACTCAGCTGGAAAAAGCAGCAGCAGAGCATCAACATGCTACAACTACAAGAAGGAGGGACACTATCAGTACGACTGTCCCGAACTCTCAGCTGCTCAAAGAGCAGAACGGCAGGCCAAAAGAGACAAATTTGCCCAGAAGAGGCAGGCCTATATAGCCGGAGAGATATCCGACAACTCAATTGAAGAGGATACATTCATGTACTCTTCCGAGGACGAAGCCGCATTCGTAGGCCGTTGAAGTCGGAGAGACGGTTCCTCGAGGAATCAGTCGAACACCGCCCGATGGCCGGAGAAGAGGCCGAGGTAAATTCTAAACTTAATATAACCTCCTCTTCACACAACACACACGATACTTGCTCGGTCTCGGATGATCCTCCCGGACGTAGTACAAGCATATGACGACCGCTAGAGGAACAAATTCACCGAAGCAGAGTTCGATGAGAACCATCCAGGGAACTTGAACAGGTAAAGGCCGAGAATCGAGACTTTCTTCGATTGTCGGGTCTCTACTGAGTCAGGTGGATCTAGTTGCGAGACTCAACGAAGAGATCGAATCTCTTATGACTAAGTCTCGGCTTCAAGAGACTCGAGATCTCGGTCCCGACCAAGGACAATTCGGAGAAAGAGACTGAAATAGCCCAACTCGGTCGAAACTCTCGGACGTACGTAAGGACTATGATTCTCTCGGGAGAAGTGATGAGGTCCGGAGATGACCGATGACTGAACAATACCTGGGAGCTAAGGAGAAGCTAGAAAGCATGCTCAGAGCACAACGACCAACTGCTGTGAAAGAAGGCCTTGGTTATACTCACGAAGCTTCTACCTCCAAAAGCTCGAGCAACGCCGGCCGATAGGTTCGTCGAGGAAAGGTGCCGATTCTTGACACCACACCTCGGGCGAAGAACAAACATAAAGTAATCGCACCTCGCCCAGCGAAGCAACAAACAATCGACCAAAGGTTCCGGCCCCGTGACACCGAGATCAAACTCGGGGGGAACCAAGAAGGTCGAGATGGGCGGAACAAGACAAGGAGCCACTATATGAGCACCCGGCTCGAGTACGGCTCGTACTATTATGAGCCCGGGGGTCGGGAGAAGCGTAAAGACTCGAAGAAGAAAGCGCCCGAACCCCAAAATCATCGGCGAAAGTCGGTATCTCCAAGTCCTATGGAGAAGAAAGCTGACAAGGTTCAGAAGAAGAAGTCTCAGACTCCTAAGGTCCCGAGACAGATTTGGGTTCCGAAATCACCCACTAACCAGTAAGGACCCAACTGAACCAAAGGGTACCTAAAGATGCTTCTGTTTTGCAGGTGCATAAGGACCCATGGATAGTGGACAACGGTTGCTCAAGACACATGACGTATCAGAAGAGCCTGCTGACCAACTACATACAAGAAGATGGTCCCAGAATTGAGTTTGGTGACAACTCAAAAGACTACACAAGGGGATACGGAACACTGAACATTGGGACTGCTTCAGTTCCAAGAGTAACATATGTTGAAGGACTTCAACATAATCTCCTTTCGGTCAGTCAATTCTGTGATAATCTTAACAGAGTTATCTTTGACGCTGGCTTCTGTGATGTTGTTGACAAATCTACAGGGAAAACAGTGTTATCAAGTTCGCGGAGGAAGAACATCTATGTTGCAAACTGGAAAATCGCAGAACCTGAGGCTTGCTTACTCGCACAGACAAAATCTGGTGACAAGTCAGGATGGCTATGGCACAAAAGACTCAGTGGTGATCGCTGTATTGCACCAAATAATCCTGCAAAAACGTGAGAATTATATCAGTATAGTTCACAGGGTATCGAACACAGGGAATTGAGGACTAGACATATTATTTTTCTACTTATCTTGGTTTTGGTTAGCAACCACGCAAGTTTTGGGTTTTATTCTAAACTAAGAACTTGTAAAAACTGAATTAAATATAAAAACTGAGAACTGAGATAAAACTGTTTAAACTAGGCAGATAAGAGATGGGTCCAGCAGAATATTCACACACACGTATTTCCAATCCTTGGCACATAAAATGAATTAATCTTAAGAATCAACTAGTTATAGACTACCGTAATTTAAACTGCGTAATCCTTACTCCTACTTACTTAGTCGGTAACCGCCATGTTGGGCATCGAAACGGCTACTTCCCTAATTTAGCTACAACCTACGTTGTTGGGCAATCAATAGATTTTATAGCTAAACAGCTTTATCGAACTAAGGGAGCCTAGTATAGGAGCCTACTCGTATGTTGGGCATCTAATAGTCTCCTACCGGTTTAATCCAACTACTCTTTGTAATAATTTCGCTACTTACCTAGCCTTGTTCCACGAGAAACGATGGAAGTACTAAGTTAGCTACAGACTGAATAACCTAGGGTGATCAAGCCTAAATTACTAGCCAGATTAAATAATTCAGAATTAACCCGAAACCCTTTGATTAATTATAAGAACCTAAGCCTCATGTACTATTCACGTGTGTGTTTACATCCTGCCAGACCACTAGAAATTTAGCTACTCATGAACCTGTCCTGACTGCACAGATAAAACACCCTGCGAAACAGAACATGCACCATTTGTAATCCTAACCCTAGCATGCACGTAAACGAAATTAATTTAAAGACAACGATCTAAAAACAAGAAACGAACATCAACATAATTCAAACTAACATAAACTGAATTAGAAACGAGAATTGCAACTAGATTTAAGTATCGAAACCTACGGTCTTTCAAGCGGAAATAACAAGAGCGGAGCAAATGACAAGAACGAAACTTAAGCTAATATTCGAACATAAGAAAACTGAAATACGAAATACGAAAGTGTTTGTTTCAATCTTAAACTACTGTATCATGAAGTATTCGGAATGGATAGTGGTTGATATCTTCTCGGCGGCGGTCGGTATTTGGCTTCGGCGGTGGCTCGGCGGCAAGTTGATCGGATCAGAAAGGATGAGTCTTCGAGGGTGGAAAGGTATGCACGGCGTGTTTTTGATGGTGAAAAGGCTCCCATTTTCGTGCTTCAATCCTCCTTTTATAATACCCTAGATCATATCTAGGGTTTCTTCTTGGATAAGGAAAGGATTTTGATAAATATGGAAATATCTAATCCTTCCTTATCTTCTTCTTTCCTTCCTCTCTCTTTCCTTTCTTGATCCTTTTCTTTCCTTCTTTCTTCCTTCGACCAAAACCGCTCAAAATATCCTCATTCCAGCTGTAATTCGCGTCGCCACCTCACCTCCACTTGTCGTGCCAAATCAGCTCCTTTTCTGCATAACTGCCAACAAATACGTCTCACCTGCACAGTTAAGAGACCTTTCTGGACAGAAATAATTAGGTACGAAATTGACTCATCAAATCTCCTTACACTTGAGCTATACTCGCCCTCGAGTATAAGAAGAGAAAAAGATAAGTACCTAATTATTTTTGGTCTTCCCCAAGACCCAAGACTCAAAAGAAAAGACTCAAGACTCGAACAAGAACAAAAACAAGACTCGACACGAACGGAAGAAAGAAAATAACAACGGACTCACAAAACGAAAAACAAGAAGCCATACCAATCAATTCGAAATTTTCAGCACCAATTCTCTAGCCAAGCAATGTCAAATTGTGCAATCATGATCTCATCCAACAAGTAGACAATGCAAATTTTGAAACTAAACACATATATATCAACTTGGTCAAAATCTAAACAATGTGGATCTCCTCAAGTTTCACTCAACACTCAACTAATCTAGGTCCGGTTCAAGCTTACTCAAAAGAAAATAATCCACGCAATCACGATAAGAGATCATCACAATAGCAATATCAAGGAGGTCTTTCTCATTCGGTTGTAATGGGGCTTAGGACTTAGACAATTTGATGTTGGTAAGGGTCCTAGGGGTACTAAGCTCCATTAAAATTCAGAAACAATGTTATGCATGTAAAACTCTCTCACCTGTGCAGTCAAGAAAGTCAAATTCCCACCACTTAGAAAATTCACTTCAATGCTACATCATCAACTATGCACCCATACTCTTTCTTTTCTGCCACGTATCATATTCATAATTTTTTTCTTTTTCTTTCATTCTCAATTTTTTTTTCTTTTCGTGGCACATACTCTTTTTTAGCAAACTGGACACAAACTGTCTCAATTGTACAGACATGACACTTTGGATACTGCTTATATTGAGCAGTCTTTACACTTAGACTTTTTATCCAATCTGTTTTTCTGCAACATGTTTATACTGGGCAGGTAGAAGAATACACTTCAGATTTTAACTATCATGCACAAAGGAGTTCGTAAAAAAAAATACAATAACACGGGTCAAGAGAAAGTTTAAAAATGGCCTTGGCTAAAATTTTACTAACTCAAATCAAGAAATTCGGTCAAGGCTCAAATTGGTTCACTAAGGGATGATTTTGGGTAGGAAAAATTTTGTCGCGGCCGTGTGGCTAAAAATCCCTAGTGCCTCCTATCTGTTGAGATTTTGTATACTGGAAGCACTTTTATGCTTGTATACAATGTGTTTTTGTCCTTACCACTGTTTTATTCTCCTATCTGATAAATATGTATATTTGCACATGTTATCCTTTATCTTGTATAAAAGTTAGATTTGTGTGGTGTGTCGGGTATCACAGAAGACAACACAAATTGGTTGAACTAACAAGATATAAACAGTTAACACAGTTGAGACAACTTAAGGATGAAGTTGTCGGTTTAAGCTGCAGTTTAGATAAGAAGTGGCTTGTCTTAGTTGCTTGTCTTTACTGGTACACTTAAGGTGGTGTATTGACGGATCACGGTGAGATGTGTTTTCCTAACCGACATTAGTGGAAAACCAAGATCTCGGTGACTTAGCTAGTCTTAAGCTTGGTAAGACTTCATTGAGTGCATTTGACTATCTATCACTTTGACCTACTATGGTGAACGTCCATGAGCGACCGGATCTACGTATCTTGGGTGTTAGTAGTCATTTGTGGCTCAGCCGGTTGTCCGTATCTTGCGGCCGTATCCCGAGGAATGGGTTGATAATATCCCCCGAGGAACTCGAAAGGATTAGCACACTAAACCCGGCCGGTTGATTAAGTTCGGGTGTGTTAATAAGGTCGAGTGGTACTACTCGGGAATACAAGATGTTAATTAATTTAAGCGATCGGTAAGCTTAATTAATTAACGGATATTTCTATCTTAAATACGGAGATCGATTAAGTCTAAAATACAAGCCCTTGCTCAAATTGGGATAAAGGGGTAAGTCAAGACGGATTCTCTAGTGGAATGAATCGTGTTAATTAATTAATTTTGCTCTGGTGAGCATGGATAGTTAATTAATTGGAGGCCCAGCTTTATTTCTTCTATTGGATCCCTGATCTGGCCCAATTAGTTGCCTAGTAATTTATTATCTCTCAGAATTCATTATTAATGGATTAATGTATTTTACATTATTTAATAATGTTATTTATCTGGAATTAATTGGCTGGGCCAATTAATTGATAAATATTAGTAGCCCAATAAATTAATTAATTATATTATGGGCTGATTTAATAGAAGCCCATTGGATTATAATTAAATTAATGGGCTACAAATATATTAATATTATATAGGTTTTTGAAGCCTATATATATTAGTATTCTGTTCAGAAACTCACACAATTTCATTCATAAAAATCGAGATTAACGTGAGGGACAGAGAGAGTTATAAATTTATTTTCTTCAGATCTCTGACCACCCAGAGGGAGAAAAAGGCCGGGACACAGATCAGAAGATCTGACACAGGAGCAACAATCGGAGCCGCGACAACACACCAGGAGGAAGGTAGCCTTACTGTAAACCCTATTATTCCTTCAATTGGTATCAGAGCCTAGTTTAGGCTCTGATTGTTGCATAATTAGGTTTTATTTCGCCGTTATCGGGCTATTTCGTGTTTGGGGCGGCCTGCGAGCCATTGTTTTGACCCCGTTGTAACGTTTTTCTCGTGAGAAAATCCACGAGTAGTTGATAGGATCAATGTGCTATGTGATTTTACTGTTTGTTGTACTGTAATTGGTCCGATTGGCACGAAAATCGAGGCGTGACGGAGCGGAAGGGCGAAAACTTAGTTTCTGGCAGAACACGGGCGCCGACTTGCGACAGCGCGTGAGGGCGCGTGCTACAGTATCCTTCCGATCAGGTCAGATAGGTTTGTTCGTCTTCGCGTTAGCTTCGTCTGGATAGGTCGCACGACCCATTCCGATTTCTGGTTTGTCCGGAATAGCGTCGGAAAGGAGAAGTGGTCGTGCTGTCCAGAAATTTCCAAATTGGCCAGGAAACCCTAGTTTTCTAGGGTTCCGCCGCATTTTGCGGCGGCGATTCCCGGCGGTTCCGGGGTCGGATTTCCGATAGGCTTGGACCTATGGAATCCTCGTCTTACGAGCTTCGCGTTGATAGGTTGTATGGGATCATCCGATCCCGGATGCGACCGGAATTGACGTCTGAAGTTCGCTGCTCGTTATGAATTCGTTCCGGCGAATCGTTTGAAATTCAGGAAATTGAGGAACTAATCTCGGCCGGAATCCGTTACCCGGTGGTCGTGAGTGTTCCAATTACGTTTTCCCTCTTTCAATTGATCGAATCGCGGCTCGGAAAGTGAGAATTCAGGCGGCGAAAGCGGCGGCGGCGGAGGCGCGATTCATCGCGCAGAACATGTCGCGATGGTGGAAATCACCGGCCGTTTGCACGGCCCAGACGTCTGGACGACGTCGAGGAAGCCGAGTGGGAGCGATTGGTAGGTGTGAGGCTGCGGGAGGTGGCCGGACGAGGCGGCGGGAGCGGCGGTGGCCGCGCGCGCAAACGCACGCAGTAACCGCGCGCTCCCGTGCCGTTTTCCGCGCGACGCCATTGGCCGGCGAAGGGGCGGCTAAGCCGCGGATGACTCCCTCGTGGACGCGGGCTGCGCGCGTCGGCAAACGGGGCGACGACGGCGGTTTCTTGATGAAGAAGACGAGCCGACGTGGCGCGCCACGTCGGCCGTTTCTTGACCGAAGCTTCCACGTGTACCGCCACGTGTACGCCACGTGGTAGACCCCACGATGGCGTGGCGATACGGTTTTCGGTGCGGTTTTCGATGCGGTTTTCAAATTCGAAGATTTTAAATATCAAAGAGTCGTATTTTGTTCGGGCTTTGTAATAGATAGATTTTATTTTTATCTGTGTTTTTAAGCCCGATAATGATTTTATATTTCCTATTTGCGTATTTATTTTTAATTATGCTTTAGCATGCAATTATATGATTAATTGCGCTTAGAAAAGCATGTAATTAGGATTTATGTCTTTATTAAAGCATGTTTTATTTTTCGCGAGCACGTTTTATTATGTGCGTTTAGAAATTGCATGCTTTAGGAATTATGTGTGATTGCATGATTCGTTACAAACCTTTTGAACAAAAAGACTAAGCAACTTTAAAATTAAATGTTTAATTAGATTCCATTAATTTGGATATTAAACACTTAATCGGACCTCCATTAATTGGACTCTACACGAAAGTAGTAAGATTATGTAAGTAAACGTCCACTGCGTGGCTTGCTTGCATTTTTGAGCTACCGGTTTGTGAGATGAGTTTTCCAAAATAATATTTGATTATTATTGAGTAGTGGGAGCGAAGCCGTAAACGTCCACTGCGTGGCTTGAGTGCCTAGTAAACACGAGTACTCTAGAAGATAATAATTAAATAGGATGGCTAATTAGATCAAATTGAATGCGGCGTGGTTCGAGTAAGTATGTCAATTTCAAGGATTTGATTCTATTTGGTCAAATTAATGGTCAATGCTTAGATGTCACCGCAGTACAATTCACTTCCCTCGAAGTCCCTTCCCGCGTTTTAATAGTGACATGGTCCAAGATATCGAACTATTAATTTCATTCGTCTTAAGAACCTTGACGTGGATTGGAATTAAAGAGCTAGGTAAATAGCTTGGTTTAGGGTTACGCTAGTAAACGTCCACTGCGTGGCTTGCTAGTGGAATTCCTAGAGCGGTTCGAGGTTTTTAACATCATTGGTTTTTCAAAAGGTTACAATGATTGTTAATTACGAATTATGTGCAAATATTAATTTTATACATGCTTTTAATTTATATTTTTTCGTATATGTCTCGTTCGAAAAACTTTAATTTCGAGTTCCTAAACAAGTCTCACCAACCAAACCCTAAAGGGTTTACAATTTTAAATAATTTTACAAAGTGGAAGAGATATCTTACCTTCCCAATAAATGCTCGCAAAGGTTCTATAAGAACTTCTTTTTTAGGACCGCTATGTCTAAGAATGAGTTTACTTTGAGTATGTTACTCAAATCTTTGGTAGCGGTCAAAGAGGTTATAGAAAAGGGCAAGAGTGCTCAAGTCTTGAATATCCCTAGTAGTTCAAGGAATCCTCCGAAATGCGGAAACCGAAAAAAGAACGAAAGGGTGGACATTTCAAGAAGAGCGATGGGAGTAAGAAGACGGTCCTTACCGGCGACATGCAAATGTCAAAGGAGAAAGGAAGGTTCTTCAAGAATGGTAAGAAAGGACACCGGAAGAATTATAATCCGGATGTCAAGGCAAAACAGAAAAGAGACGCGAGTCGCTCTTGTAATCGAAACCGTTACGGTTTCCTCTTCTACCCACGAATGGGTAGTGGATTCGGGGCAACCGATCATGTTTGTTACACCTTGCAAGGTTTCTTGCGAAAAGGCAATTGAGCGATGGCGAGGTGGTAGTCTCAATGGGCAATGGATCGAGAGTTCCTGCAATTGCCATTGGAGATCTACATCTATCTTTTGATAGTTCTGTTTTAGTACTTAAAGATGTTTTATATGTGCCTGAGTTTAGGCGAAACATAATTTCTGTTTCAAAACTCTATAAAATGGATGGTTATAAATCAAGTTTTGATAATGAAGTTTCTATCATGAAAGACGATGATTTCATCTGTGGTGGGCTATTAAACGGATCTTTATATACTATTACTTGTAATCCGCGTAGTTCTGTTAATATTGCTTCCTCATCATCAAATCCTAAGAAGAGGAAAGAGTCTTCTAAGGTAAACCAAACTTATCTATGGCACTTAATACTAGGTCACATCAATCTTAACAGGACTCAGAGGTTGGTGGAATATGGATCAGTGGAGTCTCTCCAAGAATGAACCGTTTCCAACTTGTGAAACCTGTTTGGAAGGAAAGATGATGACTAGGCCTTTTAAGGCAAAGGGTTATAGAGCCACAGAAGTATTAAGTTTGATACATTCTGACTTGTGTGGGCCTATGTCTACACAAGCTCGTGGAGGGTATGAGTACTTCGTCACATTTAGTGACGATTACTCGAGGTATGGATATGTTTACCTTCTTCACCACAAGTCGGATTGCTTTGAAACCTTTAAGGAATTCAAGGCAGAAGTGGAGAGGAAGTTAGGTAAAGAAATCAAAACACTACGATCTAATCGTGGTGGGGAATACCTGTCCAATGAGTTCAAGGACTACTTGACAGAATGTGGGATTACATCCCAGCTGACAGCACCGGGCACGCCTCAGCAGAATGGTGTGTTAGAGAGAAGGAACCGAAGTCTCTTAGAGATGGTTCGATCGATGATGAGTTATGCAACTTTGCTAGTTTTCTTTTGGGGATATGCCCTAGAGACTGCAACATACTTGCTGAATCGTGTGTCTTCCAAGTCGGTACAAAAGATCCCTTTCGAGTTGTGGAGCGGGCACAAACCCAAGTATGCACCACTTAAGGATTTGGGGTTATCCCGCTTATAGGCGGCGACAAATCGGGAATCACGTTCGAAGTGATGTTGTTCATAGGGCATCCTAAGGAAACGAAAGGTGGATACTTTTATGATCCTAAAGAACTGAAGATCGTTGTTAGCCCTAACGCTCGGTTCTTAGAAGAGGATTACATTAGTAACCAAAAATCTCGAGTCGACATCATCCTTGAGGAATTACAAGGTGGTCGGGTTCCACTTGAACGGCCCGTTGTGCAAGATAGTACTCCACGAGTAATCGCACAATCTGTTAACACGGCTCCCGACACTTGTTCGACGTAGTGGGAGGGTGATATTTACACTGATCGGTATATGTTCACTATGGAGACGTTTAATTATCTCCTGGCGGATGAACAAGATACAAGTGGATCCCCTGGACTTACAACGAAGCAAATGGGAGATGTAGATGCACCATGGACTCGAATTTGAGTCCATAACCGATATGGATGTATACGAGATCACCGAACTACCTAAGGGCTTCAATGCTATTGGTAGTAAGTGGGTATACAAGAGAAAGAGAGAGCACCGAATGAAGAGATCATGGCGTTTAAGGCCGGACTAGTGGCGAAGGGTTTTACCCGTAAAGAAGGTATCGATTATGAAGAGACCTTCTCGCCTATAGCAATGATCAAGTCCATTCGGATTCTCCTTGCCATATCAGCTCACATGAACTTAGATATCCGGCAAATGTATGTCAAAACCGCATTCCTAAACGGTCACCTTGAAAAAGGTAGGGACATCTACATGAAACAAACGGATGGTTATGTGAAGGAGGGCGAAGAGCATCTAATTTGGAAGCTTAAGAAGTCTATTCATGGACTTAAGCAAGATTTCCGGTTATGGCACCGGCGTTTTTGACGAAGTAGTCAAATCCTATGGATTTGTATCCCGTCCTAACGAGGTGTGTGTAACGTATTTGTGTTAACGGATCGGTGGTGTTTCTTGCATTTTACGTAGATGACATCCTTCGCATTAGCAATAATGTTGAAGTGTTATCGAGCGTAAAGACGTAGTTATCCGAGCAGCTTCAAATGAAGGACTTAGATGAAGCCGCTTACATCCTTGGGATCAATGTTATTCGAGATCGCCAGAAGAAGGATGTTAAGCTTGTCACAAGTGTCCTACATTGACACTGTTATTGCTCGTTTTAGCATGCAAAATGCCAAGATAGGTTCAGTACCTTTCAGACATGGCATTTTTCTTTTCAAGAATCAGTGCCCTAAAAACGCCTGAAGAGATAGAAAGTATGAGGCTAGTACCATATGCTTCCGCTGCCGGTAGCCTCATGTATGCGATGCTTTGTACAAGAGCAGATATCTCATATGCTGTAGGCATGGTCTCAAGATATCGCCTAACCACGGAAAGGAATACTTGGATCATGCGGTCAAGTATATTCTCAAGTACCTTAAACGGACTAGAGATTATATGCTTGTTTACCAGTCAGACAGTCTAGTGTCTTTGGGTTATACAGAATCGGATTTTCTAGCTGACAGAGACGAGTAGAAGTCTACCTCGGGTTATGTGTTTACCTTGGGAGGTGGAGCCATTTCATGGAGGAGTGCAAAGCAGAAATGCATTGCAGACTCAACCATGGAAGCAGAGTATGTGGCTGCTTCAGAAGCTTCGAAAGAGGCAGTTTGGCTCAAGAATATCCTCCAAGATCTTTATATTGTTCAGAATTTGCCTAAGGCGATCACGATTTATTGTGATAATGCGGGTGCGATGACAAATTCTAAGGAACCTAGATCTCACAAGGCGTCTAAACACATAGACGGGAAGTACCATATTATACGAGTATTCGTAAATCGAGGTGACTCGGTGATTGACAAAATTGGGCCGAAGTCAACCTAGCTAATCCTTTCACGAAGAGCTTACCACTCCCGGCTTACGAGAAGCATGTTCGTGGCTTTGGGATGGTAGAGATGCCCCACTTAGGACTACGTAAACTTTTGTATAAGTGGGAGAAGATGTCGTGATAGATAGGATAGATAGCTAAGATATAGTTGGGTACTAGTTTGTACCTAGATAGTTGAGATATAGACACATTGTATACTAAAAGTTTACTTTAGTATAAGTGGGAGAATTGTTGGGATTTTGTATACTTGGAAGCACTTTTATGCTTGTATACAATGTGTTTTTGTCCTTACCACTTGTTTTATTCTCCTATCTCGATAAATATGTATATTTGCACATGTTATCCTTTATCTTGTATAAAAGTTAGATTTGTGTAGTGTGTCGGGTATCACGTAAGACAACACAAATTGGTTGAACTAACAAGATATAAACAGCTTAACACGTCGAGACAACTTAAGGATGAAGTTGTCGGTTTAAGCCGCAGCTTAGATAAGAAGTGGCTTGTCTTAGGCGCTTGTCTTTACTGGTACACTTAAGGTGGTGTATTGACGGATCACGGTGAGATGTGTTTTCCTAACCGACATTAGTGGAAAACCAAGATCTCGGTGACTTAGCTAGTCTTAAGCTTGGTAAGACTTCATCGAGTGCATTTGACTATCTATCACTTTGACCTACTATGGTGAACGTCCAATGAGCGACCGGATCTACGTATCTTGGGTGTTAGTAGTCATTTGTGGCTCAGCCGGGTTGTCCGTATCTTGCGGCCGTATCCCGGGAATGGGTTGATAATATCCCCCGAGGAACTCGAAAGGATTAGCACACTAAACCCTACCGGTTGATTAAGTTCAGGTGTGTTAATAAGGTCGAGTGGTACTACTCAGAATACAAGATGTTAATTAATTTAAGCAATCAAGAAGCTTAATTAATTAACGGATATTTCTATCTTAAATACGGAGATCGATTAAGTCTAAAATACAAGCCCTTGCTCAAATTGGGATAAAGGGGTAAGTCAAGACGGATTCTCTAGTGGAATGAATCCGTGTTAATTAATTAATTTTGCTCTGGGCCGAGCATGGATAGTTAATTAATTGGAGGCCCAGCTTTTATTTCTTCTATTGGATCCCCGATCCGGCCCAATTAGTTGCCTAGTAATTTATTATCTCTCGAATTCATTATTAATGGATTAATGTATTTTACATTATTTAATAATGTTATTTATTCGGAATTAATTGGTCGGGCCAATTAATTGATAAATATTAGTAGCCCAATAAATTAATTAATTATATTATGGGCTGATTTAATAGAAGCCCATTGGATTATAATTAAATTAATGGGCTACAAATATATTAATATTATATAGGTTTTTGAAGCCTATATATATTAGTATTCTGTTCAGAAACTCACACAATTTCATTCATAAAAATCGAGATTAACGTGAGGGACAGAGAGAGTTATAAATTTATTTTCTTCAGATCTCTGACCACCCAGAGGGAGAAAAAGGCCGGGACACAGATCAGAAGATCTGACACAGGAGCAACAATCGGAGCCGCGACAACACACCAGGAGGAAGGTAGCCTTACTGTAAACCCTATTATTCCTTCACTATCATTTATCACAAGTGATTCAAACATATTGCGATTTTGTGGATAAACACTCTCAAAAGAAATAGTAGGAAGTGTCCTACTTTAAGGCTCAAATCTTATTTAAGTGAGTGGTTAATAAATTTCGATCCAAACAAAGTTTATTTTTCGTCATCCCAAGTTACATACACATACGTGCCCAGATCTACTCTTCACAAAGTCTACAAGTAAGAATATTGAAAATGAAAGCACAAATAAGACAAGCTTGATCATAGAAAACGGCACTTCAAAAATCAAAAATTTTGGCATGCTTCGACACAAAATACCCCCCTCCTTACACTTAAACCTTGCTCGCCCTCGAGCAAGAAAGAAAACAAAAGAAAGAGAGAAGGCATGACAAAATAAACAAACAAACACCCTCCTTACACTTGGTCCCTACCAAGTGTAAGAAACAACGAAAATTAAAGACAAAAGAAAAAAGAAACACCCCTCCTTACACTTGATCCCTATCAAGTGTAAGAACAAGAAAAACACATAAAAACGGACTCAAACACAAAACAAAAAGACACAAAACGAAAACTAAAATGGGGAAGAAAAGTCACGGGTCGCCTCGCACGGGCGTGGCGAGGCATCTGCTTCATAATCGTGCGGCGGAGACGGTCTACTCGGCGTCCAAGGGAATCAAGATCCGTCCTTAGCGTCTGCACTGTATCCTGTCCTGCAGAGGTAAAGGCACTCGAGACACGAGGTCCCGGTGGATAAAACTGGATCTACCGGTTAGGCAGTTGGTACAGTAGGCGAGTATGCCTCAACAAAGTCCAATCAAACAAAGATGGTGGATCTACCCTAGTCAAATAACCCGCATCATGTATGATAAAATTGCGTTCAATGAACGTGGCAAGGATATGGCACAAAGTCATGTGACGCACGGTATGACTAGCAATTATGAACATGTTATGAGCAATCCACCAACCTAAGTTAATGAGGCGCCTATTAACCATGCACCATAGAAAATACAACTCATTGGCACTCACCTTTTCAAAAGACGTACTCTTTCCGGTCAAATTGTGGGCTATGTATTGGTGGCACATGCGAAGGGCGGGATCTTCTAGAAAGCTTACGTGAGAACCGGACGTGGCAAACTCATCCGGGTCGCTTGGGGCGAGAAGCCTCCACGCGGCCCGTGAACCAATATAATCGGATCTTTGTTCGACAAACCATGAAATCCCATCTCAAAATGACCAAGATAATAATCATCAAATGAACATATCCCTAGTCTAGCATTCCATTCGGCCACAGAAATATGATAAGTTCCTCCAAACAACCTAAACTCAATACAAGGTGTAACCAAATCTTTATCACCCTCAAAATGAAAAGTATTAAAGAACTCACTTGAAACCTCCTTGTAACATGGGTAGTGATGTGATTCAAGCAACCATGACCAACCAACATTTTGAAAATATGCAAAGAAGGGTTCAATAATACCTGTCGCGCGAAGAAACGTGCGATCGAGGAGTCGGCCACTTCGGAAGTCTTTGCCCTCGCGCTCTTGTAGATGCATATTCATGTACTTAATCTCGAATTGAGAGAGGGCATGCACGGCTTCCGGCGAATCGATATGGACAGCCACGCGGTTTCCATACTCCGCCGCTCTTGGAAGGGCCGAAGATGAATCGGAGTCGGCAAGGGATAAGTAATTCAAGTTGAAATCATCTTCAAAATTCCCATCATGATCATCGGACTTATAGTCCGAATCTCCTTCCTCTTGGCTCGGCAATTCCTCACGCAAGCTCTCGCTCCAATTCACGCCCGCATAATAGTTGAGTGGTGGTGGCGGATGTTGAAACTCAAGGAATGGCAACCACTCGTACAGGTTTTGCGGAGATGGAGGCGGCAGATTGGACTAAGAAGCACCGTCCGCCCGGCTGGCTTTTGATTTCCTCCCCCTCGAGCGTCGTGGTGGAGATGGCGGAGGCGTGGGATCGGGCGTCGGCTGAGGAGTCGGTTTAGGAGTAGGCTCACGCGGCGGTTTCTGCGAGGTAGCCGCGCCGGTGTGCCTTCGTAACCATCGGTGTGGCGGTTTCGGTGGAGATGTAGACTCCGTAGCATATTGGCTTTCGACTTAAACTTCCATTTGTTGTGGATTTGGCTCCACATAAGCAAACTCCGACGGAGGTGGCGGTTCATACTCGATTAGGGGAAGTTCCGGAGGTGGCGCGGTTTTTCGGTCAGCAGCAGCTTCGTTGCGGCGGCGTTGCATCTCCGGGTCTGCCTGCACGGCGGCGAACCATCGGGCAGCAATAGACTTCTTCTTCTTCAGAGGCATGGCTGCTGTGTCTCGACTGTACAGTGAGAAGGAGTCTTGGAGAAGAAGATGGTTGTTGTAGAGAGAGAAGTAGTGGGCGGCGGTTTTTTGGGAGGGAAGATGTTTGAATAGTGTCAAGTGGTAGGGTTTGGTTTCTTCCCTCCTTTTATACAAGTAAATTTTGCAATCAGGTCCTCTCAGTTGTACAGTTAAGAGATTCGGTCCCTCTCTTATTGCAATTCGGCCCCCATCTTTTTCTCCACTTCAATTGACTCCAAATGTTCGTCCTCTAAGCAATTGAGTCCCTAAAATTCGCCTCCTTGTTACAATTGGGTCCCTTGGTATTTCTGAAAATTGCAATCAAGACCCCTTAGTCTTATTTTCTTCATCTATGCTCCTTCAACTCCTTTTTCTTGCACTTTAAACACCAATTCCTTACTTAGCAAAATCCTGAAAAATAAAAGAAACCACACCAAGCATAAAATCAAACTAAACAAAACGAAATCAAAGAAAAATTGAAAAAATAACGGGTTGCCTCCCGGAAGCGCCTTTCTTTAGAGTCTTCGGCTAGACCTCCTCTTCAAAAAGTCAAAAATATGAGGGAATGGACAAGTTTTGCTCGTCCATATCTTCTATCTTTGCGGCCGCATGATAAATCTTCAGACGATGACCGTTGACAGTAAAAGTCTCGTCGGAGTCCAATTTCTGTATCACCACTGCTCCACCTGGCCAGACAGAACACACCCGGAATGGACCTATCCATCTTGAGCGGAGTTTTCCGAGCATAATGCGTAGGCGTGATTGGTAAAGCAATACTAGCTGGCCCACTTCAAAAGTCTTCATACGGATCATTTTATCATGCCACGCCTTTGTGAGATCTTTGTATCTCATAGCCGCATCATAGGATTCTAACCGCATTTCTTCAAGCTCTTGAAGCTGATATTTCCTCTCCTTAGCACTTTCGGTCAGATCCATTTTGATTTTCTGTACTGCCCACCAGGCCTTGTGTTCCAACTGTACAGGCAAGTGACATAATTTATCGAAAATCAATCTATATGGAGACATACCGAGGGGAGTTTTATAGGCTGTACGGTAAGCCCATAAGGCGTCGTCCAGCCTCATACTCCAATCTTTCCTTGATAGATTGACCGTCTTCTCCAAAATAGACTTAACTTCTCGATTTGACACTTCAGCTTGCCCATTCGTTTGTGGATGGTAAGCGGTAGAAACTCGATGGGCTACTCCATACTTCTTCAACAACGACTCTATGGTACGGTTGCAGAAATGTGTTCCTCGATCACTTATGATGGCTTTTGGTACGCCGAATTTGCAAAAGATATTAGTTCGAAGAAATCCTGCAACCACTTTAGAGTCGTTAGTTTTTGTAGCCTTTGCCTCAACCCATTTAGAAACATAATCAACGGCAAGTAAAATGTACATGTTACCATTTGAGCTAGGAAACGGACCCATGAAGTCCATACCCCATACATCAAATATCTCACAAAATCTCAAGGGCTTTTGGGGCATTTCATCCTTCATAGATATATTCCCGGTCATTTGGCAATGTGCACATGACTTACATTACTTATAGGCGTCAAGGTGTAGGCTCGGCCAAAAGAAACCCGCATCCAACACTTTCCTTGTGGTTCGTTTTGGTCTGAAGTGTCCTCCATAGGCGGATGAATGACAATGGAAAAGGATGTCGCCTTGTTCTTCTTCCGGAATGCATCTTCGGATCACTTGATCAACTCCCATTTTCCAAAGAATTGGAGAGTCCCAAAAATACTGCTTACACTCGCTCTTTAACTTTGCTTTTTGGGCATGAGTGAACTCGGGTGGCAATGCTTAGAAGTCAAGAAATTCACAATATTAGCAAACCAAGGTAATTTAGAAGCGTTACCTACGGTTTTCAGCAATTCCCGTTCGAGTTGTCTTGACCGGGCAAAGTGAGACACTTCCCGGACTCCAACCGTAAAACACTCGTGCGGGCGTAAGCTTGGCAAGGCCGGACACCATTTCACGAACAGCATATAAATGCTCTTCGGGAAAAGTCTCCTTTATGGGCTCTCCATCGTCTTTTTGAATCAATCTGCTCAAGTGATCCGCCACATAGTTCTCAGCTCCTTTCTTGTCCTTAACCTCACAATCAAATTCTTGAAGGAGAAGAATCCATCGGATAAGTCTCGGTTTTGATTCCTTCTTTGCAAGGAGATGCTTGACAGCGGCATGATCGGTGTACACAATGATCTTTGAGCCAAGTAAATAAGATCAAAATTTGTCGAAGGCAAAGACGATAGCTAACAGTTCCTTCTCTGTGGTGGAATAGTTGCTTTGGGCTGGATTCAATGTCTTGGATGCATAATATATCACGTGACTCTCTTTTCTAGTTTTCTGTCCCAGCACTGCCCCGACTGCACAGTCAGAAGCATCGCACATAATCTCGAATGGCTTATTCCAGTTCGGGGCTTGCATCACAGGAGCTGTTGTAAGCTTGTCTTTAAGGATGGTGAAGGCCTCCTTACACTTAGCATCGAACTCAAACTCGACATCCTTGTGAAGTAGGTTTGTCAGTGGCTGAGCAATTTTTGCGAAATCCTTTATGAAGCGCCGATAGAAGCCGGCGTGTCCTAAGAAACCACGAACTTCCTTTGGATTTGTCGGGTATGGAAACTTTGCGATGGCCTCCACCTTTGCCTTGTCGACTTCTATTCCTCTTTTAGAAACAACGTGACCAAGCACTATTCCTTCGGTCACCATAAAGTGGCATTTTTCGTAATTCAATACCAAATTCTTCTCGACACATCGGGCTAGGACTTTGTCGAGGTTCTTCAAGCACGAAGTGTAAGAGTCACCATAGACAGTGAAGTCGTCTATGAAGACCTCTATGCACATCTCGATGAGGTCTGAGAATAAGCTCATCATGCACCGTTGAAAGGTGCCCGGTGCATTGCATAATCCAAACGGTATTCTTCGGTAGGCAAACGTTCCATAAGGGCATGTGAACGTCGTCTTATCTTGATCTTCCTCTCGCACTTGGATTTGGAAATAGCCGCTGTATCCGTCCAAAAAGCTAAAATAGACTTGCCCCGCAAGTCTCTCGAGCATCTGATCGATAAATGGAAGCGGGAAATGGTCCTTTCGAGTCGCGACATTAAGCTTCCTATAATCGATACACATGCGCCATCCCGTCACTAAGCGTACCGGAACCAATTCGTTCTTCTCATTCTCGACAACTTGGAATCCGGACTTCTTGGGCACAACGTGTACCGGACTTACCCATTTGCTATCCGATATGGGATAGATAATACCCATGGATAAAAGCTTTAATACTTCCTTCAGCACGACTTCTCTCATTTTCGGATTGAGTTTTCTTTGATGGTCACGGAAAGGTTTGCTATCCGGCTCCATGAGGATAGAGTGCTCGCAAATGTCGGGACTTATGCCGGTTATGTCGGCTAAAGTCCAACCTATGGCTTTCTTGTGCTTCTTCAAAATCTCCAACAATGCCTTCTCTTGATTTTCGTCAAGATCTTTATTAATGATGACGGGCAGCGTCTTATTATCTCCGAGATAGGCATACTTCAGATTTGTTGGAAGTGGTTTAAGTTCCAGCTTTGGTGCCTTGATGATTGACGGCAGCAGCTTTTCAGAGGCGTCTTGACTAGGCAGTTGAGACATGCTGCCAGCAGTTTGCAATTCTGGAGTTGCGTACAAAGCCGATATGCTTTCTCTGATCTCTTCATCTCTCATACCTTCGAGGTCTAATTCAGTCAGTCCTTGAGTCAAGGTAACTTCCATTTTGTCCTACATCACATACGTCTCAAGATATTCTTGGACAATTGCATCAATGGAGTCAGTAGAAAAAGCATCCTCATTTTCATGATCATAGGGTTTCTTAAGTGCTTCTGATATTTTATGAACATAAGTTTCATTATGGTATGCTACACTTATTGAACCCTCATCCACATTAATTATTGCCTTCACAGTCTTTAAAAATGGTCTACCTAATAACACTCCCGCAGTCCCTTCAACTTGTCTATCATTAGTGTCAATTACATAAAAATCAGTCGAATAGGCAAAGTTGTTGATTCTGACCAAAACGTTTTCAAGTAAACCAATCGAAGCAATGCATGACCTATCTGCTAATTGAATAATTACCTTAGTGTATATTAACTCAGCTCCTACCAATTGATTATACACAAATAAAGGCATAACGTTTATAGATGCTCCTAGATCACACATGGCTTGTTTTATCATGACATCACCCATCAGACAGGGCAGTGTGAACATACCTGGATCGGCACATTTAGCCGGAAGCATCTTCTGTATAATTGCCGATACTGTATGATCACACAAAACCTTCCCGGACTTGGGAACTTTTCCAGCAATGAAATCCTTTACAAATTTCCCGAACTTGGGAATTCTTACGGCTTCAAGGAAAGGGATATTAATCTCCAATTTTTCGAACAGCTTCATGTAGTCTATACTTTCCTTGTTTGGCGTTCTCTTCCTTTCCAAAGCTTCGGGAAAGGGCGGCGGAATCAGATTTTCATGTTCTGACTGGCCAGTCTGGACATCTTCCTCATCTCTTTCTTGTTCTGGATCTTCAGCATCCTGCTCCTTCGAGCCTTCTGATGGTATAGGCTGTTCTGCAGGATTCTTTTTCTCTCGCCGATTTCTCTGTTGATTTCTCCGGATGTCTTACCCGCACGGTCGGGCCGGGTAGTTCTTTGCCTCCACGCAGCCGTAATTTGATTGCAGTTATGGGCATTCGGGTTCTCGCTGAGTTTGAGCCGGGCAATGCCCCTTGAGAAGTCTTTATTTCTCGAATGGTAGAATTTAGCTTATTCATCCGTTTAGCCAAATTCTCCATTGTAGCCTCGTTGCTCCTTCTTGGTCTGATTAATTTCCCGCTGCATTTGTTGCTGAAATGCGGTGGTATCTTTCTGCGAAGAAACCATCTCGGCCAAGAGCTTTTCTAAGGGGCTCTGCTGTTCCGACTGGGCAGGTTGGACGTTCTGCTGCTGAAACTGCCTTTGATGCGGGGGTTTGTACGTCTGCTGATAATTATTCTGATTAGGAGGATTATATGGCTGTTGATATCCATATTGCTGTTGATATGGTTGCTGAAATTGGTTTTGAGGTGGATTCCTCGGCTAGAAATGCTCATCCGGTTGCTTCCAACGGAGGTTCTGATGAAGCCCTTGCTGCCCGTTCCAATTTCCTGCTGCATTTACTTCTTCTCCCGGACATTGCAGCGACGTATGTCCTTTCTCTCCGCATGCTCCACATGCATGATCGGCATTTGACCGGCTTGGGGCAGGCGCGTTCTGCTTGAGTATCAAGTCGAGCTTATCTTGCAACAAACTGAATTTTGCCTCCACTTTATTATCGATCTCATCCATGTAGTCAGAATGAGACCAATTAACAGCTCTCCTTGTCGGTCTCGGCCCTTTGTATTGCGAGGTAGACTCCGCAAGCCCTTCAATTATGTTCCTTGCATCTTCGTAGAGGCTTGTGTGGAAATTTCCTCTCAGACCGATATCGACCATGGCCTTTGCTTCGTCTGTCATCCCTTGATAGAAAATCTGTAGTAGCTCCACATCCGAGTAGCCATGGTTCGGGCAACTATCGACAAGTCGTCCGAATGTCTCCCAATATGCGCCGAAGGTCTCGTCTAATTCTTGAGCGATCCCGGAAATCTACTTCTTAAGTGCATTTGTCTTCGATTGTGGGAAATACTTCTTCAAGAAGACAGGTGCGCATCCGGGGCCCATGTAGTGATGGTGTTTGGCTTTAAACTTGAGAACCATGCTTGTGCTCCATCTTGCGAGTGTGAATGGGAAAGCCTTGAGCTTGAATGCATCCGAGTTGCCTTGTCTGTGCAGATTGCATACTTGGTTGAACGAGGCCAAAAAGGAATTTGGGTTCTCGTTTGTCCTCCCATAGAACTTTGGCATGGCAGCTACCATGTTCAGCTTGACATCAATTTGTTCAGTAGTTGTGATTTGGATTGGACCGGGAAGGTCCGCTCCCATGTCAAGCGATCCGGTATTCATCCTCAAGGGTTGTGGATTGTGCACTTCGTCCTCCATCTCTTCCTCTTCTGACTCTGAGCTTGTAACCGGAGTATTATGAAGTATTTTGTCGAACCTAACAGCTTTACGGTTCGGAGTCGCCGGTCTCGATCACCGGCGTCTGCGTCTCTTCGACCGGGCAGTCAAGACGTTTTTCTCGCCTCGGACGAAATCTGTTGCTTTTGCAGCTTTGTCCTCTTCCTAATACTCTTTGTTGTTTTCTCGACCTCCTGGATCAAATATGAGGTTAGGTTTGGAAGACTCGCTCATGCAACGATAAAAAGAACGAAAGATTAGTAGAAAATAATAAAACTAGATAACACCGTTCCCCGACAACGGCGCCAATTTGGTGATCGCCGTATTGCACCAAATAATCCCGCAAAAACGTGAGAATTATATCGCATAGTTCACGGGGTATCGAACACAGGAACGGAGGACTAGACATATTATTTTTCTACTTATCTTGGTTTTGGTTAGCAACCACGCAAGTTTTTGGGGTTTTATTCTAAACTAAGAACTTGTAAAATCTGAATTAAATATAAAAACTGAGAACTGAGATAAAACTGTTTAAACTAGGCAGATAAGAGATGGTCCAGCAGAATATTCACACACACGTATTTCCAATCCTTGGCATATAAAATGAATTAATCTTAAGAATCAACTAGTTATAGACTACCGTAACTTAAACTGCGTAATCCTTACTCCCACTTACTTAGTCGGTAACCGCCATGTTGGGCATCGAAACGGCTACTTCCCTAATTTAGCTACAACCTACGTTGTTGGGCAATCAATAGATTTAATAGCTAAACAGCTTTATCGAACTAAGGGAGCCTAGTATAGGAGTCTACTCGTATGTTGGGCATCTAATAGTCTCCTACCGGTTTAATCCAACTACTCTTTCGAATAATTTCGCTACTTACCTAGCCTTGTTCCACGAGAAACGATGGAAGTACTAAGTTAGCTACAGACTGAATAACCTAGGGTGATCAAGCCTAAATTACTAGCTAGATTAAATAATTCAGAATTAACCCGAAACCCTTTGATTAATTATAAGAACCTAAGCCTCATGTACTATTCACGTGTGTGTTTACATCCTGCCGGACCACTAGAAATTTAGCTACTCATGAACCTATCCCGATCGCACGATATAAAACACCCCGCAAAAACGTAACATGCACCATTTGTAACCCTAACCCTAACATGCAAGTAAACGAAATTAATTTAAAGACAACGATCTAAAAACAGGAAACGAACATCAACAAAATTCAAACTAACCTAAACTGAATTAGAAACGAGAATTGCAACTTCAAGCGGAAATAAAAAGAGCGGAGCAAATGACAAGAACGAAACTTAAGCTAATATTCGAACATAAGAAAACTGAAATACGAAATACGAAAGTGTTTGTTTCAATCTTAAACTACTGTAGCATGAAGTATTCGGAATGGATAGTGGTTGATATCTTCTCGGCGGCGGTCGGTATTTGGCTTCGGCGGTGGCTCGGCGGCAAGTTGATCGGATCGGAAAGGATGAGTCTTCGAGGGTGGAAAGGTATGCACGGCGTGTTTTTGATGGTGAAAAGGCTCCCATTTTCGTGCTTCAGTCCTCCTTTTATAATACCCTAGATCATATCTAGGGTTTCTTCTTGGATAAGGAAAGGATTTTGATAGATATGGAAATATCTAATCCTTCCTTATCTTCTTCTTTCCTTCCTCTCTCTTTCCTTTCTTGATCCTTTTCTTTAATTCTTTCTTCCTTCGACCAAAACCGCTCAAAATATCCTCATTCCAGCTGTAATTCGCGTCGCCACCTCACCTCCACTTGTCGTGCCAAATCAGCTCCTTTTCTGCATAACTGCCAACAAATACGTCTCACCTGCACAGTTAAGAGACCTTTCTGGACAGAAATAATTAGGTACGAAATTGACTCATCACTCAGCCACCTGAACTTCAAGACCATGAACAAGCTAGCCAAGAACTCCAAAGTCAGAGGATTGCCCATCGAATCGTTTATCAAAGATAGAAACTGTGAAGCATGTCTGAAGGGAAAGCAAACAAAGAATAGCAATCCACCTATTCCGTCACCTTCCACTGATGGAATCCTTCAGCTGTTGCACATGGACCTATTCGGGCCAGTCTCTCCAGTGACTATAAGAGGCTGAACCAGTTCGTCCGAAACGAAGTTTAGGAGCTTGTAGACAAACCTAGACATCAGCACGTGATTGGTACTAAGTGGGTCTTCAAAAACAAGCGAGATGAAAACAACATCATTGTCAGAAATAAAGCACGACTAGTTGCAAAGGGATACAGTCAGGCAGAAGGAATTGATTTTGATGAAACATTCACTCCAGTCGCTAGATTGGAAGCCATTCGTCTATTCCTAGCTTATGCAACACATCAAGGCTTCAAAGTCTATCAGATGGATGTAAAGTCAGCTTTTCTGAACGGCGTACTGAAGGAAGAAGTCTACGTGGAACAACCGCCCGGCTTTCAGCAGGGACATAAGGTGTACAGACTTAGGAAAGCTCTGTATGGGTTAAAACAAGCACCCAGGGCTTGGTATGATACCCTATCGGACTTTCTACTTCGTAAAGGTTTTCGAAGGGGACAATAGATCGCACCCTATTCAACATAAAGTCGGAGATGACATCCTACTGGTGCAAATCTACGTGGACGACATCATTTTCGATCGCGTAAACGAGATCATATGTCGGCAGCTCGAGAAGATGATGAAAGAGAAATTCGAGATGTCCATGATGGGAGAGATGAATTATTTCCTTAGATTTCAAGTGAAGCAATCACCCGAAGGAATCTTCATCAATCAAGCCAAATACACTCGAGATCTTCTCAAGAGATTCGGCTGCGACTCCAAAGAAGCCGATCCAAAATCCCCATGAACACGAATTTTAAAATCGATCTAGACAAAGAGGGAGCTTCGTTAACTCTACCGATTATAGAGCTATTATTGGTTCTTTGTTATATTTAACACCTAGCCGACCGATATAACTTATGCCGTAGGTGTATGCGCAAGATTTCGAGCGGATCCCAAGCGAAGTCATTTAGACTCAAGAAAGAAGATTCTCGCGATATCTACGAGGAACACCTCGATGTTTGGGTTATGGTATCCTGCCGATGATAATCTAATGCGACGAGTTATTCCGATGCCGATTATGCAGGATGCGGGATAGATCGTAAGTCAACTTCCGGAACGTGTCGGTTCTTAAAGCGGCAAGCCGATATCTTGGTTCTCAAAGAAACAACACTCGCAGCAACGTCCACTACCGAAGCCGAGTACATGGCTGCCGGAAGTTGCTGTGCCCAAATCCTTTGGCTTCGACAACAACCGAGAGATTATGGTATCACTCGGAATGAAGTACCCATCTACCGTGACTCCACAAGTGCTATTGCCATAACTCGGAACCCGGTTCTACATACGAGATGCAAGCACGTGGATATCCGACACCACTTCATCGAGAGACCATGTCGAGAAGAAGGATATCGAATGGAGAAAATCCATACCGACAAGCAAAGGGCGTACATACCGACCAAACCACTAGCCGAGAACGATTCGTAGAATTATCGGTTGAGCTAGGTCTCACGGATCCTACCGAAATGCATCGCAGAAGGCAACTACCGATAGCGACTTATGGAGACAATTGGCAACATTTGGTATCGTAGATGGAACCAAGACGTACGATCGTAGATTCCGTACAATAATTCGGAGGAAGAATCACACCGCATACGCAAAGAGGGGAACACGCTTATCGCACTTCAACCATCCTCCTCGCGATATAACGATAACCACCGATCGAAAGTTCAGTCGAAGAGGTTTGCGTAGTATCATATACTTAATTTCTTTTCAGAAGCATGTTTGCATTTACTATATCAGTCGCACGAAGTCAGCAGTTAATGTGCATTTATTTCCCGCCATTAATAGTTTAAAGAAAGGTCAGTAGGAAACCTTCTCATTCGAATAACTGAGTAATTAATGATGTATGTCGCGCATTTAATGCATGTCTTCTCACTTACCTTTATTACGTAAGTCTATGTTAGAGGCGGCTTTGGTAATCATTCCTTTTATAACATTCAATCTCAGCCGTCCATAAGATTTGAAAGATTAAAATTGGATCATAGGATCAAAACTTATAATCAGACGTTATATATAAAATATTTCATCTTCTATCCTTTCCTCACTTTTCGCCATTTACAACTTAAGAGCTATCTTCGAGCGTTTCAGTTTTCTCAAAATCTTCTCAAAAATCTTCTCAAACTGCCTCGCATTTGCATTCTTCTCAAGCTCTTTAGTATTCGGTAATGTATTGAAACCTGCTTAATACTTACTAACTTAATCTATTTTCAAGTGCTAACAAGTTGTTTTGCAGATTTCAATGGCGACAGTTCAGACTCCTGAGAACATTGAGGAGATTATGTCCTCTAGGATTCAGTTTGAACCGACTTTGGCTTTCCGTCAAGTAGATATTTCCTATCTGGAGCCGGTCTTTGATGCTCTGGAGCGTTCTGGTCTTCAGGAGTTGGTAACGAAACACCCGAGATCGTATCTGCCAAGGCAAGTGGCAGAGGTGTATTTCAACTGGATGTCGCTTGCGTCTGGAGGCGAGGAATCTTCTTTCGCCTACATGAAAGAAGTTGATCAGAATTGTTGGGATTCTACACAGCGAGTCTTCAACGTCAGGGACGCCTTGGTGCTAATGTTCGACCTTCCAGACTCCGGTATTTCTCCCATCGGGTACAAGGAGAAAGAGATAAATGAGTATGTCCATAAGTTATGCGGACGAACTGACATCTCGTTCAAGACAGCTTTGCCGAAGAACCTTTTGCTCCCCCAATACAGAGGACTAGCCTACATAGTCTCTCACATACTGACTAGCTCAACTGGATCATACGATCAACTGTCCAAACCAAGGATTCAGCTGATGATAGCGATTGACGACGAAATTGAAGTGAACTGGGCCGATTATTACGTTTCTGAGATGAAGGCCCAAGCCCAGAAACTCACTACCTTACCCACTGGAGAGAGGAAGTTAGCTAGTGTGGGCAAATTACTTTATGGGACTAAGATGTCAGTCCTCATTGAGAGCTCTGTTCAAAGGCACTCATCGTTCGCTGACTCAAAATTCTTTGACATGAAATTGATTAAGTTCAAAACAAAAGCAGTGACTGAGAAATCTATCGGGAAAGGGCCGGGCGAGCCGAAGAGAGCCGCATCCGCTCCGCCCCCTCATACCGAAGTGCCTAAGAGGAGGAGGCTAACTAAGCCTGCACTCACCGAGGTCTCGGCCGCTCGGCCTCTCACCGTCATTGAACAAGCTCCTCCTCACACACAAGAAGAGCAAATTTTGGACTCTGATACTGGCATTGAGGATGCGACCCTCAAAGATAAGGTCCAGGTCATCAGCTCTGAAGAGACCCAGTCGGATGTTAGGGAACCGACTGAGGAGACTCCGACTGAGTGGACAACTATTCATTCCACTCGTCTCCGTGCCACAGCTGAAGTACACGATCATATTCCTGAGATCGTTGGGCACTCAGACTTAGTCGACATAGCCCTCAGGGCAAGGGTTCAAATGCTACTGAGATTTCTGAGTTGGGATATTCTAGCAGAGATAATCAAAACCCACTCAGTCATCAACTTGCTCGATGAGGAGCAGAAATTACAAGAAGTTATAGGGTACGGAGAACCACCGACTTGGCTACTCTTGAAGATCTCGTGAGCCGCTATGCTTTATCTTCTAAGCTTGCGAGAGTCGGTTCTCGGTGATACTCCTCCGCCCCCATCTCCTCCTGCTGATAAGGATGATAATAAGAACAATGATGATGATGATGATCAGAGGAAGGATCAGACACCCAAGGATACAGAGTTGGGAGGCTCTGCTGAGGGTTCAACTCCCCGTGAGAAGAGCAAATCACCACATCCTGATACATCAGGTGATGCTCAAGGTGCTCCGGAGTACGATCGGGAGCAGCTCCTCACGTTTTACGAGCGAGAGGCTCGGAACCGGTTCTTACCGTATTCACTTTATCGGTTTCGTGTCCTCGAAGTCTGTTAACAAAGCCATTAGACGTCAAGGAGAGAAGAACAGACTATTGGCTAAGGACGTCCATCTGAAATGCACAAAGTACACTAAGGCTCAGACAGTGAGCTTAGACAGACTAGCTGCTGGCATCTCAAAAACTCCAGAAGCTCCTCCTCAACCAAATTTTCAGGAGATAATTGAGGCTACCTTAGCCGCTCAGAAAATCAATTTAGAAGCTCAGAGTCAGCAGTTGCTCCAGAATCAGCAGACGATCTTTTCAGAGCAGCTCACTCAAGCTCTTGAAACTATTAAGCTCGAAAGTGATGAGAAGAATAAGATTGCCACCTCTAGCCTTCAGAAAGCTATTACCCAACAGGCAGAGGCTCTGAAACTTATTCAGAAAGAAATGACAGAATTGCAGGATCAGGCTCTGCTGAAACTCCGTCAGGAGTCAGCTGCACAGCTTAAAACATCTAGAGCTGATCAGGAAAAAGACTGGGAATTATACTGCGATCTCATCAAGGACTTCGAATCCACAGCTTCTCATATTAAGGATTCAGTCCACAATGTGGAAAGAGACATTCAAGCCATCCGCACCCAACTCTCTAAGGCAGATGATGCCAAAAAAGGGGAATGTATTATGAAAGATGAACATGAAACGGATACGACTGAAGTCCAAATCTTGGAAGGAAGGGTTCAGGAGGAAGGACCCTCCACAGTTCCTCAGGGGGAAGAACCCTCTACTGCTCAGGGGGAAGGTGTTCAGGAGAAAGGACCCTCCGTAGCCCAAGCAGATTCAGGGGTTCTACTACTTGAATATCCCCTACAACCTACCCCCATCTCATCTTCCGCAGCTCACATAGAAGAAGTTGCTCATTTCATTGAGCAAGAGTTAGAAGAAGAGCAACAGGCTCCTCCGCAGAGGCCGGGGAAGGACACTGCTACTGATATTTCTCATCCTTCCTCCCCCGTCCGTAAATTCAAATCAAAAGCGGAACAAGAGGCCTTCGACCTCCGGGTAGCCCAACAACTTCAGGATAAGCTGGACCATGAGCATCAGCTGGAAGAAGCCCAACTTGCTAAGAAGCCTAAGGGCAGAGGTAAGAAGAAGGGAGAGTCAGTAGAAGAGGAGAAAAAGAAAGCTCAGGAGGAGTTTGCAAAAACTCTTCCTACTGCAGGTCAAGCTACTGCTCAGAGATAATTATCAGACTCATCTTACACCTGAGCAGGAAGTAGAAGATAGAGCCACTTGGGAAGCCACGCTGCAAGGCCTAAACCTTAGAAAAGGAGACTGTAGGGCAGCGGCTCTCCGAGAGAAGAAGAGAATGGCTGATATGGCTAAGATGATTAGCCTATCTCAAAAGCCAGCAGCTGATCCCAGAAAGCAAATCCCACGAGGATCAAGGTACAGAAGAGCTCCTTATGTAAAGAAGGACCCAGTTCTTCATATCGATAAATGGGTACCGGCTCTAGTCAATGATCAATGGAAAGAACTCAAAAAGGAATTCATCAAAGGCTACTATGTATGGGAATTCTATCCTCGTGAGCAGTCTATCGAACAAGCTTTTGACGAGTTCATGTTTAATTACAATTCGAGCTTAGGGAACAACTTCCGGAGATCATGAAGAGAGAAAACATTCCTTTTAGAGCTCCAACTTTCGGGCGCATTCCACCTCCTAGAACAGGCGCGGAGTTCTATGCACGAAGGAAATAGAGGATGAGATTAGAGTCGCAAGCATCTCATTTCGACCTCGAGTGTCGACCTTGCTGAAGACTTTGAGGATATCTAGACGCTGAGGAAGAGAATCTATTTATACTATGGTCCGGAACCTCCTGTCGACGCAGTCTGCCGATTTCAAGAAGCGTACTCAAGGCTTCGGGCGTCGGTAGTATTTCTCTCTACTCTTTTGTAATAGTAATAGGAACTTGTAATTTCCTGATCATATATATTATCGTTCCTATTGCTTGACAGACAATTACTCATTGTCTTACAGCATTTCGCTTTGTGTTTTCACGACTGATCACTAAGTGATCTGACACACACTCACACTATCAGTTTCTCTGATTTTGCCTATCTCTCACCTACTCATGTTTTGAAGTTATCATATCAGTTTGTTTTCCTCAGATAAATTAAGGGGGAAATTGTTGTCAGTAGGTCAGCATACCTTATAAAATGTTTTTCGTTTAGAATTTAGAAGTAGAGGTTTTGGCATCATCAATTAGGGGGGAAATTATTGGATATGAGTCAAGATGATGATACTCAATGTTCGTGGTTAAAAGAAAATTGGGGGAAATCATAGTAGTACTATGGAATTGAAGATCCCAAAACCGAGCCGATATCGGTAGTATAGTGTGTCGTTAGGATTAGCGATGTATAGGTTAGACTTGATGTAATCATTTTTAATATTTTTGTCTAAGTCCCGTACGGGGTAATTGTCGAACCGATCTTCCGTCGAAGAAACTTTTCGGAACCCCACGTCATCGTGTAATCGCTTGCGTTCTTGATCGGCCACCGACTAGACCTCGGAGAAGACGGCGCATCGCCGAGTAGACCTCGGTAGAGGCCAACCCAAGCGGTGATAAGTCATCGGTAGAAGAACTCATGCAAGCCCGGCACCTTCGCGATCGCCACCGACCTACTCATAAGCTACATTCCTTGTCGGCCGACTCGGTCGAAGAAGACGAGACTTTGCGCTTCATCGTATCCGACGTAAAAGCGACCCAGCCTACTTAAGTCTTTTCGAAAGTTCGGCGAGAAGATCATACGAGGTTGTTTGAACGGTCCAACTCGACATTCTCACCAACCACAAACCTCGACCAATGAGAAGCCGACAACGCCTTACCTGCTCCCTGCAGTAAAGCTTCTCTCATGTACAGTAATTAACTGCCCTGCTGCTCTCATGTACAGTAATTAACTGTCAGTACTTCGAAACTCAGTCGAAGACTTTAGCGTGCGGATAAGTGTGGGGCCCGGAGTTTGTCTCTTTTTGAAAACGTGTTTTTGCAAATTAAGTTCATTTGGCTGTGCGACTTTTGAAATATGTTTTATGCAAACTTATGATTTTCAAAGGTTTGTATGCAATAAAACAGTAAAGAACACAAGCAATATAACATGGTTCGGATACGCAAGATCCTACGTCCACGGTCCTGAACAAGGCAGGATAACTTGTTGATTAATCTGAGCAAGTTTCAGCAAGGAAACTGTGCACAGGACAGATCCTTCTAAGTTATAGTCCTTAGCGACTTTACAATTCAAACCTAAGTTCGAAAGGGAGCGAAACAATCTCCAACTAAGAAGGAGTTCTTTCAATAAGAACAATTCACTAAGTGTGAACTCCTTCGAATCTAAGCTATAAATATGGCAATGAGCTTAGGTAGAGAAGAAAGGCATCTAAAGACTCTAGAGAGAAGAACCACAAAATATTCTAATAAATGCAGATTCTTCGCTGGATGTTCTGATGAGTTTGCTAGAGTGTTTGAGAGCTTGAGCGATTTTCCCTTTTGAATTTCGTTGTTCCGTGTTTCGTGTTTTTTCTTGTGTGTTTCGCCTGTGTGGAACTTCAAATTCTTCTCTATTTATAGTTGTGAGCTATGGCATATGTCCGTTGGAGACGACGATGCCACGTGTCACAAGCTTCCAAAGAAAACGTCCATAAATTCGAACTTGTTGCAGCAGGGCAGCTAATTACTGTACATGAGGGCGGCTTCTTTGCGCAGGGAGCGAGTAAGGCGTTGTCGGCTTCTCATTGGTCGAGGTTTGTGGTTGGTGAGAATGTCAGAGTTGACCGTTCAAACAACCTCGTATGATCTTCTGCTGAACTTTCGAAAAGACTTAAGTAGTCGCTTTCTGTCGGATACAGTAGACTGCAAAGTCTCTATCTTCTTCGACTGAGTCGGCTGACAAGGAATGTAGGTTCTGAGTAGGTCAGCTGGCGACTGCGAAGGTACTGGGCTTGCATGAGTTCTTCTACTGATGACTTATCAGCTGCTGGGTTGGCCTCTACTGAGGTCTACTCAGCTGATGCGCTGTCTTCTACTGAGGTCTAGTCAGCTGCTGACTGAAGAACGCAAGCGATTACACTGATGACGTGGGGTTCCGAAAAGTTTCTTCGACAGAAGATCAGTTCGACAATTACCCCGTACAGGACTTAGACAAAAATATTAAAAACGATTACATCAAGTCTAACCTATACATCAGCTAATCCTAACGACACACTATACTACTGATATCAGCTCGGTTTTGGGATCTTCAATTCCATAGTACTACTATGATTTCCCCCAATTTTCTTTTAACCACGAACAACTGAGTATCATCTAGTGACTCATATCCAACAATAACAATGCCAACTCATCCCAATATGCACTCAATTGGCTATAATACACTGTCACTGATTGATTTACTTGCACATAGATAGATAAATTATTTTTAATTCGAAAGATCTTAGGACCATTACTTTGATCAAAACGTTGTTTGAGATCTATCCATAACAAGTGAGCATTGTCCTTCAATTGGAATGACTGACACAATTTCTCCGAAATACAGTTCATAATCCAAGTGAATACCATATAGTCACATTGCACCCAATCATTATAGGAGATATGATTTTGTGAAGGTTGAGGAAGAGTACCTTCAATGAAGAGCAGTTTGTTTCTGCCTGCTAGTGCGCGATGAATTGCTTTACTCCATGTGTAGTAGTTTGGACCAGTAAGCACCACGTTTACAATCTTCAACCCTGCGTGGTCATGTGGATTCAAATAATACACATCAGACCTACGCAGTGAATTTTCGCCTTGTGTTGCCATGTTTTGTTCTACAACTTTATCAGTAGAACAATCAGCTTCAGGATTGCTTGATCCATCGTGTAATCGAGTGGAACCTTCACGAAACAAGTCGCGAAATGATCTGGTCGAAGATTCTCCTTCTTCGTCAGCTAGCACCTCCCAGGGAATCCGTCTCTGTTTCGGCATTGCAGAGCTCGGACGATCTCAATTTCTCGCTCTGATACCATGTTGCAGCTGGACAGAAAATAGATCTGGATCTAGATCCTTCGAGAGGAAGATTCGCAAAGGGGAAAAACTTTTATTCAAACTGTAAAACTTGTCACAATACAGAGAGAAGCACCTATTTATAAGAATGTTGTAACTAACTATGTAACTACCTACTGCCAGCTAGCAATTAGAACCGAGAAGAAACGTAAAGAAGTAAAATGCGATTTTATAAGTATGCATCACGTCCCTTCGTTTTATTCAGCTTCAATCCTACGGCCGAGATTAATCACTGATCAACCGCCTCTCCTAACTGCAATTTGAACGCTTAACTGTCCTCCATCCCTCCAACTCCAACAACATCACTCTGATCATCAACCAACTCTTCAATCATGCACTACAAGAAGATCACACACGATTAAGAATCATGCACTACAAGAAGATCACACGCGATTAAGAATCCGTACAAACACTAAGTTGTCGAAGCCGATGATAACCAAATTCACAACGTTAGTTGATTCTAAGCAATTTTAATCAGAAACCCTCTAGTCCACACCTTGATTGTGTGTGTGTGTGTGTGTTTATCTCATGAAGCGGAGTATAAAACTAAATTGTACTCCCTCCGTCCCATTGGAAACGACGTGTTTCCAATGGGCGCGGGAATTAAGAAAGTAAATAAAGTAGGTGAGAGAAATGATAAAGTAGGTGAGAGAAATGATAAAATATGATAAAGTATGTGAGAGAAATGATAAAGTAGGTGAGAGAAAATAATTAATATAATGAAAGTAGATAAAGTAGGTGAGAGAAATGATAAAATATGATAAAGTTATTTCCTTTTTTGGAAACGTGTCGTTTTCAGTGGGACGGCCCGAAAAGGAAAACGTGTCGTTTCCAGTGGGACGGAGGGAGTACTATCTACCTTAAATTGGCTTCAATATATTGATCCAAATTGTTTTGTGATTCCTCACCCTTACGTAATTGTTGGATTTGAACGATTTCTTCACATTGGATTTAAGAGTTGTTAAGGTCCCCGACCAGTTTGTAGGGGTGAGGAGTCGGGGTTATATGGGTGGATCTAGGATTTTAGATTAGGGGATGCGAAGTTTAGAGTGACTTGAATCTTTCTTGTTCGGTGGTTAGGGGCAGAGCCCCAAGAAATTTTTTTAGGACATTTTTATATTTTAGTCTAATTATACTTACTACATATTACTTTGTTAGGAATATTATACTCTTTTCTATGAATAACCACAATATTTTTTGTAATTTATTCGAAAAGTATAGTGCAAAACCATATTTTGACAGCAAATTATGAAGAATAATAACAATATCTAGCTTATGAATCAATCAAATATGTAAATGATAGAGCTTTTTCATATTTCGAATGTTGTTGATTTTTTAGGATATTGATTGGATAGTATATCTTTTGCATAAAGTTATATACTATCACAATATGTCAATAGAGATGTCAAAAATGGCCCGAAATAGCCCAGCCTAGTGAGCTGGCCCGACCCACCCGTTATTTAGGTTGGGTTGGGCTTAGAATTTCAAAACCAAAAATGAAGTGGGCATAAATGGCCTGACCCAATAACTCGATGGGTCGGTTGGGCTTTGGGTCGAAAAAGCCTGATGGGTTCGGGCCAAACTCGCCCGCTAACTTGCCCTTATATAATTTGTAGTCATATTAAAATTAATATAATATGATCTTTGGCCAATGGTTTCAATTCTTACTTAAAATCAAAAGTTTGTGTTGTCAATTCTCTTGCAGGTTGAATTCCTTTAATTTTAATTATCAATAAGAAAACTCATAATCATGGAAAAATAGTAAAAATCTCAAACATCTACATCCACTTAATGAATTTATTGATAAAAGAAAAAAAATCACTACAATAACTATAGAAAAATAATCAAAATCACAATCATTCAACATATATCAAATTAATATTGAAATGCATAATTCTTTTTAAAAAATATTGTATTTGGGTCGGTTTGACCCGAAAATCCAATGGTCCATGGAGGTTGGACTTGGGCCACAACTTTAATAGCCCGATCAATTTCTAGGTCAGGCCAGTCCGACTCGAAATTTGAAGTTAGCCCACTGGGCTGGGCTAATCCAACCCGAACACTTTGACATCTCTATATGTCTCACATATGTAACTTTATTATAATATATGTTCAAAACACTAAATTTTAGACCCCATTAAAATTACTGACACTTAATATATAACTTTTAGATTTTGAAAAATTAGTGGTCACACATTCACATTAATTCTTTATTTTTATTTTAGTCTAGGGTAATAAATTCAAAAATTTAGAGCGAGGGTGGAGGTGGGGAGAGGACGGTCCATCCCCGTTGTATCTGCCATTGGTTGTACCTAACATCTCGATGGCCGGATAAAACCTATTCGTCGGAGATGATTATGGCTAAATCAACCCAGAAATATTGGATTTAAAGCCAAAAACTTCTTTTTAATTTCTCCGTAGGCGTATGTGTTTTGCTACAGGAGAACTATATCTCATTTCTCCATAAATTTTTCTTGGTTTCAATGGAAGAGAAGAGAGATTGGTGACGTGGCAGTCTAGTTAGCAAAATTGTGTTGTTTTGACAAATAATTTTTGAAGAATGTTATTTTAACAATTAGTTTTTTTAAGAATGCTACTTTGTCAATAGTACAACTACTTATTTGGTGTATTATGAATTGATGATGAGAAAGAAATACATTTTATCTTATATTAAATAAATATATATATGCATACTTCTTTTCAAATATCTTATATTAGGGGGTTTAGATCTAGTATGAACCTATATTTAACGTGAGAAGCATGAATTATGCACAATACTTATATGCTTATGTATAATCTTTATATTTTTTAATACAAAAAAACTGAAATTTTATACTATTACCCTTCTACATAAAACATATAAAATTTTGCATAATGTAAAATTATAGGTTTTTTGCATAAAAAATATATAGATTATACATAAAACATTTAAGGATTATGCAAACATAGTTCTCACGTTAAACATATGTTTCTATATGATATACTCCCCCTTATATTATAATATATAAGGAATAAATTAACGTTTTGTTTTTCTTTTCTGATCGTCGTTTGGACTGGATTTTGTAATTACAATCATTGTAATTATACACTTAAAGAGTAAACATTCACATTGGCCATCAACTTTCCTACATTCAAAGCATTAACACTATTACAACATCGTAATATAAATGTTTATTTGATTAACTTATTTCTTCAAGTAAAAAATTGGGGGCTCATTTACGCTTTAAAAAACTGAGAGGGAAAGTGGCTAACGGAGGATGAATATGCCGAAGGAAATTAACATGTTTATATTTGTATGACTCAGTTAAATGATGGATGAGAGAGAGAGAGAGAATATGCTTGTATGACTCAGTTGAGAGAGAGAGGGATTTGATTGGAATCAGATTGCTCAAGAACATATGCACCTATGGAAAGAAAATCCTCGGTTTATATTCTTGGCATTGTCTTTGTCTACAAACATTTCCATAGTACTCGCATTTTCCGTAGTAGCATAATGTTTCCATATTTCTTAGTTTCCTTATATATGACTTGGTACTCTGTATAGGGGACTATTTAGTGATCGAATAAAGCACACAAATTAATCCATTCAAAGTATATTATTTACATAATATTTCAACTAAGGAAGTCATAGCTCGATCTCCTGCAGAATCAATCAATTATCACGCGCGATCCTATCGAGGCCTTAACAATGGAGGACTAATTGAATATTATGAGAAATGTGGAGGGACAAATGTTGCGATGAAATTGAGATGTTTAGGCTTGCATGATTCCATTGAAAAATGAAGAACCAAATGTAAATGTTATGGAAAAGATGGAAAATCAATTGAACTGATTACTTTGTAAAAAAGAGGAAAAAACTTCTTTACTATTGAACTAAAATTTTCTAAGAATATTTGTTTTGGAGTAATAATGTTGTTAAAATTAGTATGCATTATAATTAATAAAATTTAAAACGGTACTTGCGCTTAAACTTTTGTTTAAGGTCAATCTTATGTTCACTATTTCTACCACGGAAGTAGTAATCTGGAAATGTGCTCCTGTCAGCGCAGTTCGACGGAGTTGCGGTGCTGGTGGGCAAGATGGCGGTCGGACCCTCGGTCGATCTCCTCCAGAGTCTCCATTTTGTCAGCGGAAGTAGCGTGTGAAATGCTTTTATGAAAAATTGAAGGGATCAACGGCTAATATACAGGGCGATTGCGGAAAAAAAATACTAATATATATGAGAAATGTTAAATAGAACGACCTAAAATACTATAGCAAATTTATTGTCCCAAAATGTGAATGTGGCAATCATATTTCAATTGAAACTACGTAGTTTTGAAACAAAAAATATATTTTTTTATCAAAATTATGTGGTTACAAATGAGAGGTTGAAACATTGATTTTTTTTATACAGCTGATCTCGGTAGTGTTTAGACAAACTTATTTAAGCAACTTATAACTGTTTGTATTTAAAATTCCTATTAATCAAAAACCCAATACTATTTGGATTACTATAAAAAAAATAACTTAAATTTTATAAAAAAAACTTAAAAGCACCCCAATACTAACTTTTGAGTTTGTGCTTATTTTAGCTAGAGTCAGCCCTGAGCTTATGCTAGCGGCCTGACCGCATAGGGCCCCAAAGGGGCCCAACCCAGTGATAGATGTAACGCCCCAAAATTTTTCGATATAAAATGCATTGTATATCTATTAATGCATGTTATCAAGTGTTTTAGTTCTGTAAGTCGCGCCTTAGAAATTTAAATGAAAATTAAAGCATTTATGTTATTTGTTAATTAAATCATTTTTGTTATGTAAATTTATTTTGAACTTTGAATGTGTTTATTTATATCATATTATGATTATATTATTTTGTTGAGATAGAAATAATATTAGAATTATTAGGCAAGAGTAATATTTATTTTGGATTTCCTAAACCAACTAGGATTCATAAAATGATATAATATTTATTATGGTATTAAGTTATTACGAGATAATTTTATATTATATTTTATGATTAAAATATATATTTTATGTGTGATATAAATGTTTTAGGATAAAATCTAGTTGTGGTTATCCATATCCTAATTTATTGAATCTCTTATATGATAAGTGATAGAATAAATTCTATATAAAATATATATGAACGAAAATAATTATGGATAAAATATATTTGATACCTTATTTGATTAGGGATGTTTGGATAATGATTTTTAGGCTTATAAATACCTCTTAGTCGCTCATAATATAGCATCCCATAAAATTTTCAAAAATCTGTCAGCATATCTGCGAACTGTTTCAAGAATTATTTACACATCTTCCCATCGTTATATCGTCGTGAAAATTTAGGATTATCTTCGTAGGTATGTCTAGTATACGTGATTATTTTTGTAGAATTTTCTAGGCATGATAAATATTTGTTAAAAATTGTTATTCGTAACCTGCCAGTTTTTGACAGCATGTCCATAAACTTGATAGGAAAATTATTTTTCATATTTTCTTTGAGTTGTTTTCGACCATGCTGAATATTAATAGGATATAATATATGTTAGGTCATTCATGTTAAAAATATAGAATTGTTAGGATACATGTACTATTTATTTCACTACTACAAATTTGACCTACGACAACACTAAAAAGACAACATTTTTGGCAAAAAACCGTTGTCGTATCTCTAAAAACCGTTGTCGTAGCCAAAACCGTTGCCTTTTATACCAAAAGTGCGCTAATAGACAACGGATTTTGACTAGTGTTGTCGTTGTTGTGTTGTCGTTTGGTGAAAATTGCGTTGATAGACAACGGTTGACACAACCGTTGTCGTATGTGTGTTGTCGTAGCTAAATGATGCGCTAATAGACAACAGTTTCGCCTAACCGTTGTCGTTGATGCGTTGTCGTAGGTTATACAATGCGTGTATAGACAACGATTTTTGTAACCGTTGTCGTTTAACCATTGTTGTAGTTTAAATTTTCACTCATAGATAACGGTTTCATCAACCGTTGTCGTTTATCTGTTGTCTTTTATCAAAATTTGTATATGTTAATTACAAATTGCCTATATTTTTTTTAATATAATAAAATAAAAATTAAATAATTAAATTAAATCTAAATCTAAATAAAAAATCAATAATTATATATTTTAATATATAATTTAAAATAACTTATAAAATTAAATAAATTTTAGATTTTTTTTTGATTAATACATAAATTTAAATAATTAATTATAATTTAAATTTTAATTAATACTACACTTATGTATGTATAACTTATATAATTTTAATTAAATTTAATTTATGTTTTCCCCAATCGATTTACTCAAACTTCGAAACCCTCTTCAAAACACAGGTAACCACCTAATTCGTTTATTCACCAAATTCGTTTCTTCCCCTTCGATGTTGGAATCGCCGCCTCTCCGCCACCGGCCGGCTCGGCTCCTCTCTGCCCCATGTATTTTTCAATTAATGTTCGATTCATGTATTTTCCTTTTGTTAATATTAATTAATTTTATATTAATTATCTAGATTTATTCTAAACAAATTAATTAATAATTTATTCTAAATTAAAATTAATCCTAAACCTCTCCTAATCCTCTCACCATTAAAATTAACCCTAAAATTAACCTTAATATTCTAAATTAATATTAACCCTACATATAAATACCCTCACCCCACCCCTCTCGCTCTCATCTTTCTCACCCTCACCCCTCTTCAAATCATCTTCTCACCCTCACCCCGCGCTGGAGCCGAGGCCGCTGCCGAGAGGGAGGCCTTTTTCGAGGGAGAGATCAAGTTCTGGGGCCATGGGATGGATCAAGTTCTGGTTGATGCCATGGTTAGGTTATCACTTTTGGGTATTTCCTCACGCTCCCCTCTGTTGTTTAAATACGATATCAAGTGAATTGATCTGATTTTCATGCAACCGTGGTTTCAAAACATCTTCAATATTTGTGTGGATGTTCTTTGAGGCTAAAGCCTCGCCGTATGAGCTTTACGCTTCGGCAACGCCGCTGGAGCATAAGTATGACACGCGCGTCTCAGATTCACAGTCTTTTTGGGTTTTGTAGGATTAATTTTGGTTTTTTGGGGGCTTTTGAAATTATTATTTATAGGCAATACTTCTAAGCAGTGAATGGTTTAAATAATTCTATTATACACATCTATTGCAGGTGCGCCACATGATTCTTCTTCTATGTCAGTTTGTGAATTACATTGAAGTGAAGAAGTTACCAGTTTATCACCCCTCAGAAGAAGAGAAGGAAGATCCCAAGCTTTATGCAGAAAATGTGAGACGACTAATGGCACAACGGATTCTGAAGCTATAATTATTTTGTTAAAATTGCATTATTCATTAGGCAACAGCTTATAAACATCAAATTGCAGAAATTTAATATTGAGGCACAATAATTTTGGTTTCATGAGAACAATCAACTATGTTTAACTGTGTAACGTAATAAAGTAAGTAGGAACTGAATACTCAAGTCAAATTACGTATTTATATGATTATCTTTATCAACATGTTTTGTTGCATTCATTCGTTATACTAACAAATAGCTCATTTTCATCCATTCAGTTAGAAATTTACTATATTGATGAAGAAAGAAACAAAATTCTTCATTAAGATGAAGAATATTGATATTATATGAAATGCAGGAGAGGGAAAAAATAAAAAACTACTCATAAAATCAAGTAGAAGATCAAAATTCAGGAAACAAATATACAAACCTTAAACTTGATGCTGGTAGAAAGGAGAAACACTTAGTCAGAATCCCTTACTAACAGCATTGGTTTCATACTTCTGAAGAAGAATATGAAGTTACTGCAATTATTGTTGAATGCATTAGTTTTTGCTCACTTGCTTGCTTTTAGATAACTGAACGTGATATAATGGATATTGACTTTATATTTCTTCAAACTTGACTTGTTATCCACCTTTTATTATCTACCCTACAGCTCCCATGTCCATACTAATCTATTGACTTCAACTTCTGAAGAAGTTTCTACTTTAAATATTGCAGAGGAGTACTTTCACTATGGTCCATCACACTGCACCTATACCCTTCAAATCCTCGGATGAATGGAATGCCGCCCAGGCCCAGCTTAACGGCATTGTTCACTGTGATCAAGAGGAATAGGTAAGGTTTGATATGCTGCATTTAGCTGCTTTTTGTTTCAACAAGTAAAATTCATTATGTGATGGATACCTGTGTCTTCTAGTGTAGGCTTGATCTCTATTTAGCGGATAACAACAACGGCTTGAAGCCGGTTGTTGCATTTATAACAGGTGGTGAATGGATTATTGGGTATGCTCACTTTGCATTTGTAAACTTCTTAATATCTCAATATGCAGAATAATATGATCTGACTGGTAGTCTGCCTACAGGATTTTTTTCCTCAAGGAACAATTGTGTTTTAAATGCCATGCATCTGTCAAAAATATATCATAAAAATTCTGATAACAGCTCTTGCCGTATTATCAATTCATATTTTGCTTCTAGTGGTCATGGTTTCCTGTTTGGGTTTTAGACGGGATCGTATTGAAGTTAGAGGGTAAGAGCTATCAACTAGAAATTAGGGGTGTAACGGTTCGGTTCGGTTCGACTTTTTTTGTATTTTAGGAACCGAACCAAACATATAGAAATGGTTCGGTTCGGTTCGGTTTGATGGATTTTTCAATATCGGAACCGAACCGAACCGCTTATAAATGGTTCGGTTCGGTTCATCGGTTCACTTTTTAATTTTTTTATTTATTTTTTAAATCTTAAATAATGCAAGAATAATAATTTATAATATGTTACTCATTTCGAACTCATAAGTATAGAGTTGTTACTCCTTTCTCTTAATTTGTATAGAATAGAATTGATCTAAACTTAAATCTAATATCTAAATCCAACAATATTATCATTTAAGAAAGACAAATATTAAATAAAAAATAAAAAAATAGGATATTAGTTCGGTTCGGTTCGGTTCGAACCGTTCAAAAATTCTTGAAACCGCGAACCGAACCGAATCTAAACGTTTTTAAAAAAATAAATCGAACCAAACCGCGAAACCGAACCGAACCATATTTTTCGGTTTGGTTCGGTTCGGTTCGATCGGTTTCGCGGTTTGGAACGAAACCACTTACACCCCTACTAGAAATGCAATATTTATGTTATTAAGCACAAAAAAGCTGTGGTTGATTCTCATATGGTGAATGGATTGGGTTATGTTGTCTTGTGTTTTGATTTGTTGTTAAATATTGGTTCTGGATCAAATTTATTAGTCTCTTCCTTGTTATGATCTGTTTGTGATCTTTAGGCTTCTGTTATGATATGTTCTGATATATTGGCCTATTCTTTATTCTGATTGTGTTGGAGCAATATAACAAGCTTTGGAATATGTGTTTTTATCTTTCATAACTAATACCTTCATTTTGTTTAAATTGTCTCTTAGTTTTTATTTTTCATTCTAGTAAAAAAGGATATATACGCTCGCATTTGCAAGGAATATGACAAGAAAGACCAAGGCTGCAAGTCGTGTATGATTTGGCCTCAAGTATTGGGGTCCGAATGCAACCAACTTCTTAGTAAATTTTTCAATTGTTGTCGAAGAATGGGGTAGTTTGTTTTGTAATGAACTAGTTTTGTTATAGTTTGTACGTATTTGATATTTTAGTCGTAGAATAATAAATTATTATTACAATACGGAATTTCTTGATAAGTATTTTTTGGAAATATTACAGGATTTTATTAGTTTTATTGATGGTGGTAAATTGTAAATTGTACTTTGACAACGGTCAAAATAATGGAACGACAACAGTTACAAACTGTTGTTAAAAATACCTACTATAACAGTTGGAAAAAGTGAAAGACAACGATAAGAAACCGTTGTTTAATATACATATGACAACGGAAAAAAAACGATATGACAACGGTTTAAAATCGTTGTCTAAAATGCATACGACAACGTGTAGAAAAATGAAACGACAACGGATTTAAACCGTTGTCGAAAGATCAAACGACAACGGATGTAATATGAAAAAGACAACGGTTGAAAACCGTTGTCGAAAATCTTAAAGACAACGGATAAAAATGTATACTACACATACTACAACAAAAATCTTAAAAACCGTTGTCTATTAGCGAAAACCTACGACAACGGTACCTACGACAACGCGATATTTCGTGATACTATCAACGTTTTTGTTGTAGTGTTTGTTAATTTGTTTCTTGATGTGTCAGATTCTTTTGTCAATATGCATGTAGATTGAAAAATAAAAGTTCTCATATTACTATTAAATGAATTATTGATTATGATAAGTTTCATTATGATGAAATATGTATTATGTTCTTAATATTAGAGATCTATAATTAGGACAATACTTTTATGATTTTATTAATTTATTTCATGAATACTGAATTACTCAATGCATGAATGAATTGTCAATAGAAGTAAGATTATATTTAATATACTTAAGTTTATTATTATGTGAAACCGTTAAAGTTGCATGTTAATAAGTAAGTATGTATAATATACATTTGTTTGATTATTTTGATCTATGTGTTGAAGTATTTGAATTATTGATGCATGCATGACATTCCATGTAGAGTCATTAAGATAAATTTCAATGTATAGGATCGGCGCGCATGACTTAAACATTGATATCCATTATTTTCTTCAAAGTCAAGATTAAGGTGAGGAATGTTACCGTTTATCTTTATTTTATGTTATGTTCGATATTTCATGTGATTATGACAGGCATGAAAGGATGAATCGAAATTGGACCCTTGGATCGAAATTGGATCCTCTATGTGAATAGGTCGGAATTGGGCCTATGAAAATGTTATGGTTCTGTATGACCGAGTATCTCTTTCCATGATATAATTTTCCATGTCTTATCGGTGTAATATATAATTTTGGTAAATGTGTACATCTCCCACTGAGTAGTCGTACTCATCCCTATCATTTTAACATATTTCAGGAAATGACTCGGCCGATGCGTAGAGTTGTTGGTGGTGATGGTCACACGAGGAAGGATTTATGAACTTATTATTGCATTAAAACTAGTTTTATCATGAACTGTGCATTTTATTTTCGAAAACTAATTGTTGCACTTGCTTTTATTTTAAGACTTCCACTGAGTAGTAAAATAAATTGAGTTTTTCAATGATTCTTTTCCATGGAAATGTTTTGAAAGAATTAAGATATGCATGCTAAGTATGAAGTAACGTATCTAGTTAAGTTTTGAAAATTGGGGCATTACAATAGATATAGTTAATATATGATGTGCAAAAATAATTTTGACACATGTTTTCTCTAAAGTGGATTCTAGAGTAGATGGTAAGATTATTTTCTCAAGGCCCGTGTTCAAGGAGTGGGGATCTTCTACCCCATTGGGTGGACCACTACATGTCCCACCAATAAGGTGAGGACATGTGTCGATTTATTATAAAAAGGTGGTCCACCAATGCACGCGTGTCGGAGCGTGATTGGTGGTCCACCAAATGGTCCACCATTTTTTGGGACAGAGGATCCCCTCTGGTGTTCAAGGGTTTAATTTTTGTTGGGATTGTTATCCGACAATAAATTTTTGTTTGCTTATTTGTGTGCCCAACTACATTATAAAATTCAATTATTTTTCTAATATAAATTGAGTGTATTTTGTAAGATTATTGATTTTAATATGGTTCCATTTTTTTATCTCGAGTAATTTTTCTAATAAATAGTGAGTCTTTTTTCCGCAAATATTTATTTTAATAAAAAGTGATATTACATTTTTCCTTTTTTCTATATTTTTTAATTTTCATTTATTTAACAATTCTTCCCCTAAACTATTATTTAAGTAATAGTCTATTTTACTTTTTTTCATAAAAGTAAACTTTTCCTTTTTTTTTTTGGTATTTTCGATGTTGAAAAAAAAATATATGCATACAAAATTAGATAAAAATGTTTTTATACTTTTCTCAAATAAAAAAAATTAGAAGAAAATAACTTTTATGATTATGGGAGAGGAGAATATGTTTTTTTTGAAAAAAGTACATAGAAACATAGTCTTGCATGATTTTTGGGGACCACGCGAGGTGCGGACCACCCGCCCCTTTATCCACTAGCTAAAGGACCCTCTATTTTTTTTCTCATATAACCTCTTTTTCTAAGGACAAACCTTGGTTTTAAGCTTATTTTAAGCCATGCATTCCAAATATGAAAAAAAATGTTATCAACAAAAAAAAAAAAAAAGAAGCTGAGAACCTACTTATTTAAGTCATTTCAAACACTCTCATCCCCTAAGCAAATTATAAAAAAATGTGTTTAATATATATTTGAACCACTTCTTTGAAATATAGAAATTCTTAAAAAGAGTTGAATAAGGAAATCCAAATAATTGCTATAAAGAAATCCAAGATATAGGTAAATGAATGATAAAGCTTCGATTAATGAGGGACGTATCTACATCAATTAGGAGTTAATAAGAAACAGATGATTTTAACTTTAGAATCTGTTTGGTCGTGTGTGAATACCACTCGCTTCGGTTAATGGCATTTATTTTCCAGGACTGGTAGCTTCAACCTGATTATTCACTTCACAAAGACATTTGTGCTACCAAACCAGAAAAATTGTCTACTGATGATCAAAACAATTAGGAAGGAGTTAATGGAGTAACAGAACCTGAAGTGAAACAAAATCCAAATGCAGGAAACCCCCCCTCCCACTAACTGCCATTTCAAGATAAGAAAAGCTCAACATAATCCTGGTATAAAAGCATCAAATATTTGCAATCAACATGAAGAGAAGAGGAAAGTGCTCAATGTCTTAACTAATGATTTCAACACAAGATTAGGATTTATGGCTAAAGCAACAATTATACTTCTTAAATTAGCAACTTCCCCAGGATGACAGATGATAATCAAACTCCAATGCAGGCTAACAAAACAGAAAAAAGCAACTTTACACAACCAACACAAAAATCTATATATCTGAAACCGCCATAATAGCATTTATTACCTGAAGTTTACAGGTATGAATATATAATCTTTTCCAAATATGTTAACATTCCTTGTCCATTTACAAACACTTTGAAAGGCATATCCTTTTCTACGGGCACTAAATAAATCTCGTCTCGCAGCATAAAGCTTCTGAAAGAAAAATGTGTTGAAGAAGTGGACCCTGTTCTCCTCCTTTGCTTTCGTTTTATTTAAAAGATATCTGACATTCAACCACATGCTCTATGTTACATTTACAGCATTAGGATTCTGTAAGTAAAAGCAATGTCTCATAGAAACTAACATTTGTTTCTGAATTTGATGGGTGCAAAAGTTTTCAGTCACATATGTAATCATCAGAGCATAGTTTTTTAAAATAAATTTAAAAAAAATTAAAACCAAAATTAGACAGGAAGAAACATCATTCTGAAAGTCTTGTAGAAATAGAAATTCAGAAGTTCCCATAGAAAAATTCATGAAAATGAGAGCATAAAGGCAAGGACCAGTATTCACGACATCCAGATTGAGGCAGAGGAAAAAGAGTTGTATCAAGCAATACTAGTTAAGTACAGTGAAATAGAATTATTTGTTCTATATGCAAAATATTCACGTATACATAATCGGTACTACGTTAAAATCAAAATAAGTATAACTATTTATATACAAAGAAAAATAAATATGACAAACTCTTGAACGAGTATGAAGGGACAAAACAATACCAACCTCAATACTTACTTCATATAGAAGTCAATGATGGTGTCATTGATGAAAGTCCCAGGCTTTAACAGCTCAATATCCCTTCCACTTATAATGACTGCATCAGGATCCCCATCCGGGTATACAACTTCCTCAAACGATTCTTCAAAAGACCATTCACAGTGATTCAAATGAAAAACAATTCACCAGCACTTTCTTTTGTAAAGCTAATATTGATGAAGAAAACTAGAAAACTATGATAAGTATAATCAATAGGAATACTTTCGTAGTCAATTCCAAGTTATTGTTCCTCTGTTCCATCAAGTAATCAGCATCAGTTATTTCCAAACCTTCTTAAAATAACATAAATCCTTTTTTAGCTTAGCAGCTGATTGCAGGAACTTTAGAGCGTACAAAGATCAAATTACCATAGAATAGACACCAAAATGAGAAAGGAATAACATTCTCAGAATGATTTTGTATGGTAATTAACTTACCTGACAGTAGTTTTCCAAGCAGCTTCATATTTCACATCCAATGATTTGATTTGCTCTAGCTTCCCATGCCACTGAGGATCGTCAAGAATGATAAACTCAAGCTCCACACTACCTGCTCCAAGGGGGGGAAACTTATACCAAATCACAAAAACAACAAACTGCGTGCCCACCTTTATGTGTACACTAACATGACAAACTTCTGAAAAGTGTTTAATGACTTAGAAATGATATATTATTTTTTCTGAGTATGGTTTCATTGATTTTAATCAATCATAAGTTCATAACAGGTCAACATAAGAGGCAATATAATCCATGGAAACAATTAACAATAAGATGTAAGCAACACCTCAAAAAGTGGAATAACGACTCGAGGTGTTTTCCCAGATATAAGCCTCAACGTGCACTATGATATAAGCCTTAATCAGAAGAACAAACCTAGCCCCTAGTTCATGGACATGCTCATAAATTTATAACATTCATAACAAAAAAGGGAGAGGGAGAGATGTGGCGTGTCACAAAGTGAACTGCATCTGCTGCAGAAGGAGGGTCTGTGGGTGCTTGCTGAAAATCATAATTTTCTTTTCCAGAGTAACTTATGGTGCAACTCGCAGGGAGAGAGATAAGCTAGTTACATTCGATTTTTCCAAAAAAAATTGATCATATAAAGGGAAGGCTGTGAAATCTGAGGCTTACTCCTCACACTTACACTTTAGAGGCATAGCCGGTTGCACCCTCAAACAAAAACCACAAAATTATTTGCAATAACCTCCACTTCTAGTGAAAGAGGTTTTCAAAAGAGAAGAACTTTTTACTCTATTTATGCATTTCAAATCAAGTGTATAATCAGTCACTTGATATAAATATCAACAAAAACTCAAGAGAGAAGACTGATCAAGTTTAAAGAGTCTTTTTCCTAACATAAATGACAATTAAAGAAAGATCAAACACTTTGGAGGTAAAATAAAAATAAGTTTATCAATGAAACATCACATATTTGACACAATAATATGCAATCGAATGAACAGTTTCAGTCTAGAACAAGAATAACAAAGAACTGATTCCGCTGAAATAAATGAATGAAAACGGTAATTTAAATCTGAATTGCCTGCTTTATGAGCATTTGCATCCTTGTATCTTAAGTATAAGTAGACGACTTCAGCATTAGCCTGATTTCAGCAAATGAAGAAAAAGGTAAATGTATTAATATAATACACATGGAAATCACAAAGTGCATTTTAAGAGGCTAGATACCAACACTTTCACATTGCTGATGCTCAATATTTAAAATATCAATGGTCCGCCATTCAAAATAAGTACTCTTTCCATCACAAAGGGGTGAACCCTTCAATGTGATGCATCTCCGCAAAAAAGTCAAGCGGCATTTTGTATAATAAAAGTTCCTATATTTAACATAATGGGGAGCAACAACCACCACTGCTTCCTGCAGAGAAAAATTTAAAAAAAATAATATTGAAAAGCAATACACAAATGAAGAAATTTGACTCTGACAGTGGGGTGGGGTAGAGAAACGAAATTCACATTCTTAAAACCAAGCAAGAACAATAAATTCATGTCTATAATTCCAGCAGTATATGAATTAAGTGGGGTACTCGACATAATAATTAAGTGGTTTTCTCAGCATAAGGTTAGCAACCGATAAATTTAGTAAGAAGAGTAATTTTAGAAAGAAACAGATAGTTCCACATCATTTGACATATAAGTTGGTATTGCAGTATAAACTAACACAATCAATACTATTGGCACCATAGTCTGATGATTGCTCCTTCAAAGAACCTGGAAAAAATCCAAAAAACACATATATCATACTGCTTCCTCAAATTGAAAAGATTTGAAAACAAATCACAAAAAATGATGAAATGATGATTGGTGACGAAAGAACCTTTGTTCTCTCCTATATTAATAGGAGAACCTAGTGATCCCGATTCTGATCTTTCATCTCCATCAGAGTCTAGATGCAATGTCTTGTTCTGCGTCCAAGAAGAATATTGAAGACTGTGATATTTCTAATCAGGAGATTGAACAATCAGAGAAACAAGCTGAAAGCAGAATACATGATCGGTCAAATGGTAGAGCACTATTTGAACTATTTACATGCTTCCTGCCAGGTGTATGACACCCTGTTTTCCTCATCGCCTGGTTGGATTTTACCCCACATGTACAATCAGAAAATTGACACTCCAGGGAAGAACGTGATCCTGGTTCATAGTTTAAAGAACCAAATGATATTCCAGTATCTCTTGGGGAAGTTCTATCTTGGGAAACACCATCAATAGAATCAACAACTAACACATCATTCCCAGAATGCTTCTGTTTAGTTGTGATTCCTTGTGCAACTGCAAAGTTGGTGATGAATGAAGTCATAATGTCATATTAATATTATTACTTAAGATAATGGAATGACGGGCGCATAGACATCTATTAGTCTACCCTAAAATCATGTATGATCTGTTGCCCACTTTTATCTGCTTCATACAAGCTATTCTAAGAGAGAACCATGTGACAAAGTTCTATATATAGAATTTTAGAAAGCCCAAATTATTCTTTCCAAAATCTTTACCTCGGGAAAGTGGCATTAATAATAAAAGCCAACCAGATAACATATGAGTAATTGAGTATAATCAGTTCAATCAATATAACATTTAATCGACTCATGTTTCTGTATTCTTCCAGCTTTCCATGTTTCGTCTTATAACCTTTCTATCTAGATCCTTCACAAAAAATTACATTGAGATACTTCCCTCCCTCCATTTATCCACTCTGTCACAACCTGAATTCAGATTAGTGATCAGCAATAAAGACATCTAAGAAACTCAAACAACCCCATTAAAGGTTGAAGCAGAACTTATCCGGGGATAAATACATTTTAGTTTTACCAGTTTCACAGCATTCTAAAGTAGTCAAAAGATCCAAAAACATAACTATAACATTATTTTTTCCAAAGCATTGCTATTGCATGATCGTGCGGGTTATGTACTTACAGCACTCAAGAAAATCGTATTTGTCAATCGATTTGCGACCATTTACAGGTTTCCTGCTAGAGCTTTTAACTCCGAATTTTGCAAGGGTTTTCGGTCATCGACCTCCACTAGCAAGTCTTTATCGTCAAATTCGAATCCTGAGAATTTTCTGCTATTGCTCCCGCGACCGCCGTGGTTCATGTTTCTTGCGGCGATACATTTAGAGCCGCAGCGAGATATTTTACCGGCGTTTCTTCTCTTTCTCATTGTGATCAGACTCGGGGATCGTGTAAAATTTGGGGAAGCTTCCGGTAGAAGTTTAAGGGTTGCGAAGTAGAATATAACTCTGGTAGCGAGGGAAAAAAATTTGAGTAGGCTTGACCGTTTGAGAGGGGAACATTTTCGCCTTTTCCATATTAAATTAATTTTCTATTGTTTTCCGCTAATTACAAATTAGGGTTCAATTTAAGAGTTTTATTCACCAATCCTTCACTAACACTTGTTGTACACTTATAAAAAATCTCAATGTGTATTATTTTGTGTAACCCACCATATGGTATTGACATGTGATAAATATGGTCCACGTTTTTTAATGAGAAATGACACGTGTTAATATAATATCCCTTGTGTGATACACAAGATATACGAATATGATATATCCAAGCCGCTATGAAACACGATGCTTTCTTTATGGGTCAGATACTATAAAATCGTATCCTAAATAAATAAAAAATATTTGAATAGTTTCGGGCATGGTGTAATGTAAGCGCCATATTGTGCATGATTCAGATTTTCAATGTATCTTTTCAAAAAAATATATATATCTTTTTTAAGATTATCGATTTCGCTCTTAGTTGTGAATATGCTCAACACGGTTGTGTCCTAACTTTATATACAATACATATCTTAAATCCGTACAATCTAACTTTTTAATCATCGTGCATGTGTTCTTTTTTTTAGAAAATAACAGGAGTACATCATTTCGCATGTCAATGTAATCTAACTTCTTAAAATTATATATGTTCCACTTGAGTAAACATCTTCTCCAATGGTTGAAAAATTAATCCTCACAATAATACAGTATATCAAAAATTAATCGACCATCAAATAGTCAAATAAATTTATTACAATATCATAAGAGCGTCAGTAAAATACGCATATAGTATTTGTGTATTACTCTCGATATGACTCACCCCATCTACAAACTTGTTCGATGGACTATCAATTTTCCAAATATAACTAGAATCAAATTACAGCAAACATTCCAAATTAAGTAAATCTTACAGGTAAGAACCCAAGACAGCAAGCAATTTAATGAAGTGCAACTCAACTCAAATGAGTTCGGGCATATTTCATTAATTAATATCTGCAGCTTCAGTCTCCCCCTGAGAAAGGTAAGCTGCACGCGTGCATCCATCGCCTCATCAGAGAGAGAGAGAGAGAGAGAAAGAGAGAGAGTCCGGAGAGAGAGAGAGAGTACGTACCCTAGCTTGAGAGAAGTATCAGACATGCTCCTATCATCGTCCAGAAAACGCCCTCCTAGGTTGTAAGAATTGGTGATGGACTCAGCTGAACTTCCTTGATCCATTATCCCATTTCCTGTGCATCCAAGTTTCTGCATCCATACTTCATCAAACAACTACTACGAGGAACAGATTCAAATTCCATAATTAGGAGGGCCGAAATCTATTTCGGCATGCAAACTAACGAAATAAACTCTCCAAATTGTAGGGACGAAATAGAAAATTCTGAAAATATACAAAAGATTTTTAAAAAATACATCAAAAAATCGGTTAAGTACACAGTTCGCGGGCGTTTGAGAATTTAGGAGGGCGAAAAAGTAACTTTAAAAAAAAAAAAAACCCCATAAATTTAGGGGCTATCGCATTTGCACCCACACGCCCGTAAATCCGCCGGCCTATGCAGCTACAACAAAATCAACAACCATTAACTAATCACAACAAACTCTACCTCGGATTGCTGTTTAAGCAAGGCGTTTTGCTCTATTAGTTCCATCTCCTGCATTCTTGAAAAAACGTAGTTAGATTATTATTAGATGTAATGAAAAGATTATAGATTTGGCACGTGCCCTCATCTTCAGCTTGCTGATCTCGCTCATCAGCTTGTCATTCTGCAATCCACAAAATATGTTTAATAATCTTAATTACTGAATAATCTTAATTAGCATGAAATTTCTAACTAACCTTTGACTTCCCAACTCGACCTAAAGCTGTCTCGACCAGTTTCTCTAGCTTCGCCAGTTCGTTCATGCCAAGCCCTTGAAGCTCTTCTCCCTTAAGTTGCCTATACAATTTATTTTTCTTGATTTCATATATAATCATGCACATGTAAGCATAGATAAGAATTAACGTTGTTAATACTTGAGTTCGAGAGTCATGTCGAGGAGCTCCTTGCTCATCGCAACATAGTTATCACCTGCGGCCTAAAAAGTTAATACAATTGTAAGTGTTGGTATGTAGTGCTTCGAAATGACTTGTTATGCAATAATAAAGTCGAGGTGGGAGTAAGAATATATACAGAATCAGTAAGTTTACCTGAGGGTGGAGAGTTTGGCCGAAACGGTTGCTGCTATCTGATTGCAGATTACGCCTTTGGATGATTTGCATCATGCTAAGATGAATTGTTTTATTTCATATGTTAATGTTTGTACTAAAATAATGATAATTATATCATAATCAAAATATTCATCTTATGTAATTAAGTTAATTTGGACTTAATGAAATTGATGAAGTGCCTATTAAACGCTATTTAATTTAAGGAAAATGTTATTTAGTTTAGTTTAATATATTTGTATACAATGTATGGATCCGATAGAAAGATAGAGTTATATAGAAAGATATAGGAGTATGCATATTACCTATATGTTTTATGCATATTTCTTATTTTATATGCATAAATTTATTAATTTTTATATTTTTGTCCTTATGCATAAAAACATATAAGAAATATGCATAAAAATACTTTAGACACATTTAGTCCAAACCATCCAATAATAAGATGAAGAGTACACATTGCTTCTTATAATCTTATTTTCTATTTTAAGAAATATTCTTATATGATCCACTCTCTTGTATACATATATGTACATATATATAGGGAGTGAATCATGTAGGAACTTGATTTTGTGTAGGAGCTACGAACCAATTAGTACCCTTCATTTATTCATCTGATCACTCAGACTGAATATGCTTTGAAATATTATTTATCCATAATCTTTATATATTTTATACAAAAAGATAAAATTGTAAAGTTACATAATTCTAAGCATAAAAAATGTATGGCCTATGTAGTTCTTAGTTCTTGCAGAATCATAAGTTCATATTAGATCCAAACTTTATATAAATATATAAGTTTCTTAGTTGTTACACTACCGAAAAATACTTCCCCAGTCTCATATCCTTCTACTTTACATTCTTAAAAACTAACCAAAAAAAAAATTGAAGGAGTAAATTATAAAAAGAAATTACATAAATGAGCATATGAAGTTCTATCTCACGTATGCTCATAATTCAATCATCCATCAAGCATCTCAATCAACCTTGCATAAGAAAATTGTTCTATTTCTATAAATAGAAAACAAGATAGTCGAAAGAGAAATATTTTACCCTAGAGACCGGGTCTACAACTTAAGTTGTAGACCTTGTGGTGTAAAATAATGTCACCTCACTTGTTTTTCAAAACAAGAAACACTTATAAAATTCGAAATGTGATGTGACATTGCTCCACACCACAAAGTCTACAAGACCTGGTCTAGGGTAGAAATTTTCGTCGAAAGAGGTCATGGCCAAGGGAAAGGTCGAGGTGGTCCATATGGACAAGGACGAGAAGGCTATGGCAACAATAAAGGGGATAAAAAAAAGTTGTCGAGAAGTCATATACTATAAATTATCGATAAAATGTTCGAACACATTAATTAGTCCTCAATCTATAAATGCAAATCCCAACCTAAAGTACGTATATATAGAAGGGCCTATCGAAATCTCAACACAAGTCAAGTAAGTTCATGTGTGGAAAAAGAAACAAGTTTGCAAAAGCTTGATCATTTGACAAAAGAAACTTCCAATGAAAGGAAAATGCAAGATATTAATTAATTTAAAAAATGAAAACCACAATTTATTTCGAATATTCAGTATTTATGTGTCCAACATGAAAAACAATATCTTGAGCTAGGGAAACTCTTATAGAAAGACTAATATTCTCATGAAGGATTATATATATTATCCAAAAATAAAATGTTTCTTTTAAATCTTAAAAATGATGTGGCAAAATATCTCAAAACTTTACTACAAAGATATGAGCCATTTAAATCTTAATAACTTGAACTTTATCTAAGAAATAATGATAAGAAATGTATATGTTTATCTGGATACCATTATAATAGGAAATTAATAATTACAAGTTTTCACTTCCATTATTTTATCTCTTACCTTAATTTTTCAACGACACAAGATGATTTTTATGCTATAGTTAAAGTAGCACCTGCACAAAACATCTTCCCTAGTGCTCTCTCTCATCTTTTTGATAGAGAGAGAAAGAGAGAGATATTGGTGACAGACACACAGAGATCATCACAATAGGGAGAGATTTACATGCATTTACCAAAAGAAAAAAGGAAGAGAAAATGATGAAGAAAAGGACAACAGCGAAGTAATTAAGCAGTTCTCTCGAGTATATAATTTGCCTATATTTATTACTTTTTCAGAAATAACAGAAAAACTAAGAGGCCCTATATAGCGACCGTACGAAGATGCAGCGAAGCGTGGCCAGTCATCTCCAATCTCACACAAACTCTCACCATAAAATCACACACACAGCAGTAATACTCATAATTTATAATTCAATCTCAGTTAGAGGAGAGAGAGGAGAGAGAGAACCTGGAGCTAGAATAGTCAAAGAGTTTGCCGGTAGCCGAGAAAACAATAAGGGCAATTTCAGCATCGCAAAGAGTGGCCAGTTCTTGAGCTTTCTTGAAAAGCCCTCTCCTCCTCTTCGAGAAAGTAACTTGTCTCGAAGTCAAGTTGTCGATCTTCTTGATCTGAATCTTCTGCCTCACCATCTGCCTACCCATTTACAACTTCAACAATATTATATTTCATTTCTCACAAGAGAGAGAAGGGGAGAGAGAGAGATGGAGTTTTTGATTATTAAAAAATATATATATATACTACTACATGGTAAAGAGCAAACCATATCTTGAAGTACAGCACAGAATCTGAAAGCAGAAACCCTTCTTCCCAAGAAAAATTCAAAGAAAAAAGGAAGGCGGAATCTTTTTACAAACTGAGATAGTTTGTATATAAAAATGGGGGAGAAAACTGACAAGCGGCAGAATGATTCTATTTTTGTATACAAAATGAAAAAATGGAAGCTTTTAATGAGTTTGCATTTGCTTATTGAGGGAAGAAATGACATCACCTGCAGAGGAGAAAGAGCCCAAACTGCCAAAGCCACCAACCCTAGTGAGAGAATAAAAAGGCAACGCAAATCTGAACATCAAGTTTTGAACAACACATGATGAGCTAAAAGCACTTTGCAAATTGCCGATAAGGATAGTGGGGTTTCTTGCGGTAGGGGCGGGGTGGTGTAGGGTGGGGGGTGGTGTAGAATTGTAGAAGGTGAGTTATACAAAGTCAAGGTTATTTTATTTTAGAGCAGATCTACTGTTTTAAAATGCAATGAATCGATCATATTTCTGTTAAAATTAAATTACGCAATTTTGATACAATAAAGGATAAACGGGTGAATTCATTCGATTAATAGTGTCTTGTATTCTCCAAATGAATGTTTTGGTAAATATTGTTTTATTTTTAAAAATGATAAATAAGTTGTGACAACAACATGTCTCTATTTTTAATTATTAGTAGAATATGTAATAGGATCGGATCAAAATCTCTATTCTCAATAAAATCGGACCGAGCTATAATTTACATTATAATAATAATAAATTATAAAATTGTACGGCATTATAGTTTACCATTGAGACGGTAATATGGTAAAAATGTGATTTCATCCGATTGTTAGATGTACACAACATCAGGGGCGGATGTAGGGGTGGGCTGGGGTGGGCGTCCACCAATGGCAACTCCTACTGTAAATTACATTCCCGATCCAAATTTATTTTTACATATTTACATCCGGATCGGTCACAAATGATTTGCAAATTTATTATAAATGAAATTCATTTCAACACAAATTCTAATTCGCAAGCCCAAATCCCAAAATCTAATTTTGATAGCCCCCATTTTTCGTGTCGATGCCGAATTTTATGTGTAAATTTTATGAAAAAAAATATTTCGTATTTTATGAAATTTAATATATTGAAGCGAATTTAAAAATATATTAGTTCAATGGCCCAACAACAACTAAATTAAATGGTCCAACAACAACAATTAAATTAAATGGTTCAACAAGTCAACAACAATAATCCTATACAACGAGAATTGAGATATAATTGAGAGGATAGTGAATTAACGACACTTCGGAGGACGGAGGAGGAATCAAAGAGCGAGAGTTAAGCGGACGAGACAAGATCCTAGGCGTCCGAGTCCTTACTGCTGACTTCCTTATCTCATTGTTACATTATATTTTGTCTAAAAAAATTTTTTGGGGCTTGGCCCGAACCCCCAATAAGTCTCGCATCCCCCATCTATAAATCCCAGTTCGACCCTCCAGACCCCCAAGTATACATTTCTAGATCCGCCCCTGCACAACATAATATTTAATCACTACTATTTAATTACAGTTTTTTAATTACTTTTTTCATTATAAAGATCTTCTTTTTCCGTGCGATGTGAATATATTTGTGTTACTGAAATAAATAAAATTGGTGACATTCTTATACGCATATAGACATCTTTGATTATTTTATACATTATTTATTTAGATAGTATATGGAACAACTTAAATAAGCTGTTTTTGGATTTTTCATCGAATAAATATTTTTTTTAATGTTTGGAATTTAGGCTTTTGTTTTTTTGGAGTTTAAAATAAGCAAAACTGATAAGCTGATGAGGGTGCTTTTAAAAGCAACAAAAAAAAACTTATGAAAATGTTTGGATACATTTTTTTTTCTAAAATTATACTTTTTTTTTCTAATATTTCTAAAAGCAACTTCAAACAACTTTAACATAAATAGCTAAAAGTTGTTTAAAAAAGCTATTCCAAACACTAATGTGATTCTTTCTTCTATATATAAAAAATAAAGTCCAAAGTAGGGTTTCCATAAAAAAATCTACGAAAAAAGGACATATATATCCAAAGAAGGGTTCACTTCCTAGCCTTAATAAGCACATAATTGCTAGTACAAGTTATTTTGAGTGGTCCAGATTTTGTTAGGTGAGAATTTGAATAATCATTTAAAATAATTAATGAAAGTGAAAAAAAAAAAGAAGCATATAATGGGAAAACTTATAACACTGCCTGATGTACATACATACGAGATAAATTGGCCTACTCTGATGGGCAAATATAAAAAACGGAAAGGATATCCAACTGCACGAAAATCAAATTTTTAAGGAAACAATACGATACGATACTATAGTTTTTAAAGTGCTTGTACAGATAATATATACAATTTTGGAATATTTTGAGAAAAAATATCAAGAGAATTTCTAGGAAGATGATTATTTAGTAATTTGATAATTTATTAATGATCAAATTGACTAGGCCTATTACGTGTGAAGACTTTCAAAAAATATATTATTGGCAAATGGCACATCTAAGTCTAACTTCTTAATTTAGGACAAAAATTTCAAAAGGCAATAAAAGTTACTAGATTGGAAGGCGGAGAATTTAAGTAGCAATCCGGTGATCGAGGTTTGTGCCGTACAAGAAAACCAGGGTGGGTTGTGGGGAGAAAATTATGGCTGCACTGTACGAAGTGCCCAGGATGTTCCCCACTGTCTTAAATTTCTCGATTTGGTAATTCTTTATCGTACGGGCTTCAAATTACTGAATCCCAATATTATTACTATTACTCTCTCCATCAATGCTTAAAAACGATTCAATTTTTTAATTAAGACGTCCGCTAAAAGTGACTTTCAATACTTTTTATCATCTTTTATCTTCTATTTTATCATTTCTTTATCATTATTTTCTTCTATCTTCTCTCCCATATTTTATCATCTATTCTCTCATTATTTCACTTATCTTACTCTTTCAATACTTTATAAAATATTTATCTCTCATACTTTATCATCTACTATCTTAATAATTGTGCTTGAAAAGAAATGGATTGTTAATAGTGGGACGGAGAGAATATTATTATAATAATATTCATAATTATGTAAATTATGAAACCGAAGTTTGAAGGGTAGGGGATTTTCTCCAACAATGAAGGAGTTCTTACAATAAGAACAATTCACAGAAAAGTGAACTCATTCGAAGGTTCTAAACTATAGATATATCAGTGGAGCTTAGATAGAGAAGAGAGAACTAAATAATCTCTAGAGAGAAGAACTAAGGATATTCAACTAAGCAAGTTCTTCGCTGGATCGGCTTTAATGCGCTAGAGAGTTGTATGCAATGAGTGTGTATTCCCTTGATGTCCCGTACGTTGAGCTTGGATACTCTTCTATATTTTTAGTCATGACCCAGGCATGTATCTGTTGGAGAGGACGATGCCACGTATCACAAACTTCCAAGGAAAACGGCCATAAGTTTTCGAAAGAGCGCCGCAGAGTGGTTGGCTTCTGTACATGAGAGCAGCTTTAATGTCAGAGCTGGTAAGACTTTGGTTGCTTCTCATTGGTCGAGGTTTGTGGTAGGTGAGACTTGTCAGACATCAGTCTTCATCTGAGTTGACTCTCTCTGAACCTCCTATTGAATAAACTCTGCTGACATTCGAATGATAATAGTCGGGCAGTTGTTTCCTTGTCGGATCTGCAACTGAGTTGCATGCGCTTAGTAGATCTGGACCGATCATACTGACTTCTTCATCTGAGTCTGCTGATAAGAATCTTCTACTGAGGATAGACAGCTGGTGACTCTGAAGATGCTGAGCTCTTCACAACTTCAATAGATTAAGAATCGTACTGTCTTCAACTGGGGTCTGCTGAAAGAATTCTTCTGCGGAGAACAGACAGCTGAAGGACCTGAAGACACGAGCTCTATGAACTGATGAGATGGGGTTCTAGAATTTAACTTCTCTACTGAAGTTCAGAGCAACAACACCCCTTACAGGACTTAGGCAAAATAATCAATAATGATAAGAACAAGTCTAGTCTATTACATCATCATGTTCAAACACACATCGGGTTCAAGACAGGTTTTGGGATCTTCAATTCTATAACGATAAAATTCACTACAATTTCCCCCAAAAACTGATATTGCAATATGTCCTAAGTACATGAACTACTGACGTCAGTTCTAAGTACCCCCTTAGCAATTAACTAGATGGCCAATGACTCATAACCCAACAATTTCCCCCTAATTGATGATGCCAAAACCACTAAGTACTAAACTACTAACCCCAGAAAATTCAGTAACAACTGATCAATGATAACAAGGTTAACAGCTAATAAAAGATAGGCATATCAGAAGAAATCAGGACATGTGAGTGTGTGCAAGATCACTTCAGTGATCAGGAAGTGTTAAAGTGATAACACAACCTTAAGAAAATGAGTAGTTATCTGGCTAATAGCAAAAACTGATTTATTAATGATATAGCATGAGGAGATAATCAGTTATGCTAGCTATTACAGAGGATAAGAAGGAGAAAAGTTGAAGCTGCTAACGCCTGAATTTCTTGATCTTGGCCTTGAAGTCAGCAGACTTTGCGAGAAGAGGATCCGGCACCGTAAGATCCGTAAAGAATCCTCAGGGCCTGGATGGGAACGAGATCATCAGTCGTCAGTATATCAAGATTGTTGCGACAAACTGCTGTCTCCACCTCTTCTTCAATCTCCTTTGTGCAGACGACGCCCTGAACAGTCTTAGGAGGATTCAGTAGGCGATAGGCAGGAGTTGTGAATGACAGTTTTTCTTTGAATAGCAGGAGCTTGATCTGAGCTCTGAAGTTGGGGTCGTGATGGTATAGAAGCGATCAAATAGATCGACCGCCGAGACTTCGGCCCGGATAGCACTTCCACACATAGTACGGCTTGATAAAATCATCCTTAAGCTCTTCCTACTCCTCGTCCAGGTTCCAAGGAATCCATTTGTTGACGCGGCGATGCGGAGTTTTCTTCAAATGAGGCTTCTGAGCACCGCGCCTGAAGAACTAGGAAGTCCTCAGAATCTGCTTGTTGAAGTCTAGGTTAGGCTCTATGGTTGCTTGTTCAGCCAACTCTATGATCTTGGCCAGATTAACATGTCTCTTCTTCTCTCTCAATTCAGCAGCACGTCTATCTCTGGATCTGAGGTTGAGGCCTTTCTGCACTGCGTCCCATGTGGCTTTGTCCTCTGCTTCTTGCTCTGTTGTAAGTTTTGGAAGATTTTTCAGCCTTTGAGCGAGAGGAAGGTTGTCGGTATCAGAATCATCAGTAGGCTCAGGAGCAGATTTCTTTGCAGCTTTCTTCTTCTGCTGAGCCGTTATCAACTAAGCTTGTTTCTTCGACGGCCTAGCCTTAGGAACCTTTGGCTTCCTCTTCAGCAGTGCCTCTTCCTCCATCCTGACTTCATAGTCAAGAGTGTCCTGCAGCTGATGTGCCACTCGTTTGTCATGCTCTTCCTGCTCTTCTCTGGTTTTAAACTTAGGCGACGGAGACAGAGGAGGGGTGCTCTCAGTAGCAATCTCCTTCACCCGATCCTCCAGCCTGCACAGACTGTTGTTGAGGCTCTGATGGCCCTGCTACATGAGCTTCGGGCTAAGCCTCTCTTTGGACTGAGGGAGGGGGGAGAGAGCTGGTTTCGGCTTGTACTGAACCTTCCCCCTTGAGCTGCTCCCTCTCTGTCTCTGTTGATTCCTTCAGCACTGACTTCCCTTTTCCTTCCCCCTTTTTGGCATCATCTGCCGAGGTTAAAAGTGTTTTGATGGCTTCTACTTCCTGTTGGAGGGCGTAGACAGTCGATTTGATATGAGTGGAAGTGGTGTTGAAGTCCCCGACCACATTGCAGTAATGTACCCAGTCCACCTCTTGATCTGTCGGATTTGGGCATTGGTTTGATTTCGCTGCTGCAAGAGCGATGCGTCGAGGGAGTCTTTCATCTCCTTCTGAATGAGCGTAAGGGTTGCCGCCTGAGTTTCAAGTGCTGAGGAGACACTTGAACTGGCAAACCTGTTCCTCTCATCCATCATACCGTCACGTTGGCCGTCTTTGCGGCAGTTTGCTCGAGAATATATTCTCGCTGGAGCTTCCAACCCAGAATCGTCGACACTGTGTGCGGCCAGGTCCGCCTTCTGAGCTGCTAGCGCAGTCTCGACGATCTCTTGAAAATTCGGAGGAGTAGCATCCGAGATTTTCTTGACTTCGCCAGTGAGGTTGTCAACCCGCTTTGTCTGAGCCTTCGTGTACTGTGCCCATTTCAGGTGCACATCCTTAGCCATGAGACGATTCTTGTCTCCTTGCTTCTTGATAGCTCGGTTGATAGAATTGGAGGATACGGTACCTATCGGTTTGATCTGATAGGACAAGGTACCGAACCTCTACTCAGAGGCAGCGAGCTGTTGTTGTCTTGAAGAAGACGCAACAAGGGTAACACCGGATTCCGGAGGAGGAGGTGGTGAGTCGCCCTTCTCGCTGGGAGTCTTGCCCTCAGTAGAGTCTCCCTTCTCTGCATCCTTGGGAATAGTATCATCATCATCACCATCATGGTGATCTGTCGGCGAAGGTCCTCTAGCAGGCGAGGAGGAGGACCTGAGCTCTAAGAGATAGAGCATGGCTGAACACAGGTCCTCGAAGGAGGTAATATCAGCGGGTTCCCCAAACCCGATCACCTTTCCGAATATGCTGCTCCTGCGCGGAAGGGAGTCCACAACAGTGCTGCTGAATAAGATCAGCGAGGATATCCCAATTAAGGAACCTCAGCAGCATCTGGGTCCTTGCACGAATGGCTACGTCTACCAGATCCTGATGCTGAGAGATTTCAGGAATCTGTTCAGAGACCTCTCCTGCTACTCGGAGTCGGGTCAGCTGAACTGTAGACAATTGTTATGAAGAAACTTCAGCTGTTGGCTCATCTTCTTCCAGCTGAGTTTCCTCAGTACTAATGCGCTAAATTTGTCCTTCAACGTGGCACCTCCAATGCTAGTGTCAGCATCCGTTAAGTCTTCCACCTGAGGGGGCGATGGAGAGACAGCCTTAGAAGCTTCTGTCTTGTTTAGCTTCTTCTTCTTAGGCTGTTTGGTGCGTGGAGGCAGATCAGTAGATGATCTCTTCAGCTAGGCTCCACGCCCGATGGACTTCTCAGCTGCTGATTTAGTTCTGAACTTTATCAGCTTCTTATCGAAATACTTCATGTCCCCAAAAGACGCATGACTCGTCACTGAGTCCTCTATCAACACTGAGACCTTTGTTCCATACAAAATCTTGCCCACACTAATTAGTCTTCTCTCTCCTGCTTCGGTGGCAACAAACTTCTGAGCTTGAGCTTTCAGCTCAGACATGAAGAATTGTGCCCAGTTCACCCTGACTCCATCCATTATAGCCATCATTATTTGGAGTTTGGGCTTGGAGAACTGGTCGAACGAACCAGCAGCGCTCGTGAGGATGTGGATAACGATGTACGCTAGGCCCCGACAGAAGCTGGTTCTTGGGGAATGCAGCTTTGAAGGAGACGTCGTTCCGTCCGTAGAAGCATTGGATGTAATCATTGAGTTACGCCTCCTTATAGCGAGATGGGGGGAGATGTAGCCGTTGGGAAGCTCAATCGCTCAAATATCGACTTCAACCCTTCCAAGACGCCGATGTCGGCATGGCTCTCCTCCCATTTTTTAGGTGAAACCTCCCTCATATATCGAATAACGGTCCACCTCTGCGTCCATGTCCTCAACGGGACGCAAGTTGTAGAAGAACTCCACCACTGTCAAGGTAGGCAAGCCTGGGGTGCTTCGTGAGAAACATCTTCGGCCCTGAGGCTTCAAGAGCGGAGAGGATGGGCTCCATGTAAGGCAGCTCCGCAAGGTGGAACTCCATAGTGGGTTCGAACTGAACCTTGTTCTGAATGATCTCTTCGATGTTGGTAGGGGTAGGCACAAGAGACGCCATTAAAATCAGAAATCTACAAGAAAAATGTCAGCACTCTAAGATAGAGTAAGTGAGATACAGATTTAAGAGGAAAATATGTTACTGAGATTAAGAGAGCTTGAGGAGAAAAAGATGCAGTTCAGACGTAAATCACGAAGTTCTCTTAAGCGGTACTGGCATAAAGTACGTTTAGATTGGAAAAGGAAAATATTTTATAAGATTTTAATATCAAAAGTCTTAACATCAGACGGTCAGGATAAAATCTCGCCTTTTCTGGACGGTTAGGATTTAATATTATAAAAGAAATGATTACTAAGCCGCCTCTAAACTAGACCTACGTAAGGTTTGCACAGTTAGAGTAAGGTGAGAAGACATGCATTAAATACGTTGCAGGCAGTTCTAAGGATAATGCATTTTAAATGAAAACGGTTTCTGCTGAATTTATCCTTAAGAATTTATGGCGGGAAATAAACGCGGTTCATGCCACTGAATGCAAGCTACTTAATTAATAAATGCACGCAATGAATTACAGAACATAATACGCAAACCTCTTGATGAACTCGATGGTCAACTCGTTTACCAAATCAACTCAGGGAGAATCTTCGTGATGCTCGAAGTTATCACGTTCCCCCCTTACTTTGTCTTGTATGATTCACCCTACTTGAATCAAGTATTGAATTTGACTTTCGACTTGTCGTCTTCGAATTTTCTTGCTGATTCGAGTCGGTAGGATCTAATAGACCTAGCTTGGACCGTAGAGTTCCTCCGAACCTTGTTCTCGCAAGCGGCTTGGTCAAATGTTCGCCCTTAGCTTATCGAATGGATTTTTTCCATCCTGATATCCTTCTTTTCTACATGGTCTCGGATGAAGTGGTGTCGAATGTCCACGTGCTTGCATCTCGTATGAAGAATTGAGTTTTGAGTTATTGCAATTGCACTGGTGGAGTCGCAGTAGATGGACACTTCATCTTGAGTGATACCTTAATCACGCAGTTGTTGTCGAAGCCAAAGGATTTGAGCACTGCAACTTCCGGCAGCCATATACTCAGCTTCAGTAGTGGACGTTGCTACTGAATGTTGTTTCTTTGAAAACCATGATATCAGTTTACTGCCTAGGAATTGACACGTTCCTCAAGTTGACTTTCAATCTATCCTGCATAATCAGCATCAGAATGTCCAGTTAGAACAAGATTATCATCAGCAAGATACCATAACCCATCATCACGTGTTCCCTTCAGGTGTCGTAGAATATTCTTTGCTGAGTTTAGATGACTTCGCTTGGGATTCGCCTAAAATCTTGCACATACACCTAAAACATAAGTTATGTCAGGTCTGCTTGCTGTTAAATATAATAAAGAACCAATACTAGCTCTATAATCAGTAGAGTTAACAGAAGCTCCCTCTTTGTCTAGATCGATTTTAAAATTTTTGTTCATGGGGATCTTTACTGGCTTGCTTGAGTCGCAGCCAAATCTCTTCAAGAGATCTCGAGTGTATTTGGCTTGGCTGATGAATATTCCTTCAGGTCACTTGAAAACCAAGGAAGTAGTTCATCTCTCCCATCATAGACATCTTGAACTTCTCCTTCAACATTTTCTCGAATTATTGACATATAGTCACGTTCCTGCACCCAAAAATGATGTCGTCCACATAGATTTACACTAGTAGAATATCATCGCCTGACTTAATGCTGAACAGAGTGTGATCTATTGTCCCCTTTTGAAAACCTTTCTAAAGAAGAAAGTCTGATAGGGTATCATACCAACCCTGGGTGCTTGTTTTAACCCATACAGAGCTTTTCGGAGTCTATAAACCTGATGTCCCTACTGAAAGTCGGGTGGTTGTTCCACATAGACTTCTTCTTTCAATACATCATTCAGAAATGCTGACTTAACATCCATCTGATACACTTTGAATCATTGATGTGTTGCAAAGGCCAGGAATAGACGAATGGCATCCAATCTGGCGACTGGAGCGAACGTTTCATCAAAATCTGTTCCCTCTCGCTGACAATATCCCTTGGGAACAAGTCGAGCTTTGTTTCTTACTATGACGTTGTTTTCATCTCGCTTGTTCTTGAAGACCCACTTGGTACCTATTACGTGTTGGTGTCTAGGTCTGTCAACAAGCTCCCAAACTTCGTTTCTGACAAACTTGTTCAGCTCCTCTTCCATGGTAATAATCCAGTCAGCATCGTTGAGTGCATCTTTTATTGACTGAGGTTCTTCAGTGGACAAGAAGCAGGAGTACAGGGCGCTTTCTCCTTGACTTAATCTAGACCTTGTCCAAACTGTTGCTGATGGATCTCCGATGATTAGATCTGAAGAGTGAGCGTCTAGCCATGATCGTCTGAGTTTGGCTTCTTAATCTGAGATTACTTCTGTACAGGAGTGTTAGGCATTTCAGTAGTGCTATTTTGTGACCGAACTAATTCGAGAAGAAGGTTAGGATCTATTGAGTTTCCAGGTTCAGGGGCATTTCGCTCAGGAACACTACTCGTTCCCCCTGAGTTGATATTTTCAGTAGAGGTCTCAGTTACCACTGGGGATTCCTCATCGACCATTGTTACCTGATGTTGATTACTTGTTCGGTAGAATCAACCGGTCGGCCTACATTGCTTGCGGGATGGGTGCGAGTTTCTTCTTCGTGTTACTCATCATCCCAACAATGTTCGATCTTTTCGGTTTTTGTCATTAAGCGTGAGATCTTGTAGCTTCTGCTGACATCTTCGATATTTGTCTTTTTAGGTTTCCTTGTCCTCGCTAACAAACTCATCAAAAATAACATGAGGGCTTTCTTCCGCATGAAGGGTCCGATAGTTAAAGACCACAAAGGCTTTCTTGACTTCGAGAGTATCCTAAGAATACTCCTTGATCGATTTGCTATCAAAGACCTTTAACTGATCATTTTCGTTATTGTGGATAAAGCAAGGACAACCAAAAATATGAAAATGAGAGATAGAAGAAATTCTCCCTTTCCATAGATCCTATGGTGTCTTCATGTGTTGCTTTGTAAGTAGTGAGCGGTTTTGAGTGTAACAGGCGGTGTCAGTAGCATCAGCCTAGAACTTTGAGGGTAGTCCAGAGTCTGATAGGAGTGTTCTTGCTGCTTCTTTCAATGTTCTGTTTTTCCGTTCAGCAAGTCCGTTCTGTTGGGGAATGCGAGCTGCTGAAGTCTCGTGCTGAATCCCCTCGGTGTCGCAGTACTCTTTTATGACTGAGTTGAGAAATTCAATCCCTCTATTTGAGTGAATTCTCTGAATTTTGATGTCCTTTTCCACACTGAGTTTCTTCAGCAGTATCGGCAACTCAGTCTTGACATCAGATTTGTTGGCTATGAAGATAACCCATGTATATCTTAAACAATCGTCAATAACGACGAGGGCATACTTTTTGCCTCTTATAGTCACTGGAGAGACTGGCCCAAACAAGTCCATGTGGAGTAGTTGAAGGATTCCATCAGTGGAAGGTGACGGAATTGGTGGATTGCTTTTCATTGTCTGCTTTTCCTTCAGGCCAGCTTCACAGTTTTTGTCTTTGATGAAAGCTTCATTGGGCAGTCCGCTGACTCTTGAGTCCCTAGCTAGCTTGTTCATTGCCTTGAAGTTCAGGTGACTGAGCCTCTTATGCCATAACCATCATGTTTTATCACTTGATTTCGTTTGGGCAAGCAAGCAAGCCTCGGGTTCGGCGGTGTTCGGTGTTCCGGTTTGCAACGTAGATGTTCTTCTTCCGCAAACTCGATAATCGTTTTTTTCCCTTGTAGATTTATCAATAACATCACGAAACCATCGTCAAAGGTGACTCTGTTAAGATTATCACGGAATTGGCCCGATGAAGGAGATTCTGTTGAAGTCCTTCAACATATGTTACTCTTGAGGCCGAGCGATCCCAATGTTCGGTGTTCCATATCCCCTTGTATAGCCTTTTGAGTTGTCACCAACTCAATTCGGGGACCATCTTCTTGTACGTAATTGGTCAGCAATCTCTTTTGATAGGTCATATGTCTCGAGCAAGATTCAAGGGTCCTTATGCACTGGAAAACCAGAAACAATTTTAGGTACCCTTTGGTTCGGTTTGGGTCCTTAAGCGTTAGTCGATGGTTTCGCGACCCCAAATCGTCCTAGCGACCTTGGGGGTCGACACTTTCTTCTTCTGAACCTTGTCAGTTTTCTTCCCCCACTGAGCTCGGAGATACTGACTTTTTGGCAGCTTTGGGTTTAGGAGCTTTCTTCTTCTGAGTTTTTGTGCTCTTCCTGACCCTGGGCTCATAATAGTACGAATCGTATTGTGTTAGATGCTCATACGGTGGCTCGCCCATGCTGCTTATGCCCATCCGACCTTCTTAGTTCCCCCCCGAATTTGATCGTGGTGTTCCTAGAACTCTTGGTCGATTGCTTATTGCTCGGTCGAGGTGCGGTAATCTTACGTTTGTTTTTCGCCTAAGTTTTAGGTTCAAGTGATTTGAACTTTTCCTCGACGAACCTATCGGCCAACATTTCGAGCCTTTTGAGGTAGATGTTGAAGCTTCATGTGTATAGCCAGAGTCCTTCCTTCATGACTACTAGCCTTTGTGCTCTAAGCATGCTCTCCAACTTCTCATTGGCTCCTAGGTATTGTTCGATCATTAATCCTCGCCAAACTTCATCACTTTTCCTCGGTGATTCATAATCCTTCTCAACTTCGTGAGCTTCGATCGAGCCTGACTATCTCAATATCTTTCTCGAGAATTGTCCTTAGTCGAATCGATATCCGAGCTTCTTGAAGGCGAGACTTAATCATAAGAGATTCAATCTATTCTTTCGGTCTCGCAACAAGATTCTCCGAATCGAGTAGAGACCCGACAACCGGAAAGAAAGTCTCCTAATTTTTAGCCTTGTTCCCGGTTCTCGAACGGTTCTTGCGAACTCTCTACTCAACTGAATCTTGCTCCTCAAGTAGGTGGGTCATATGCTTGTATCATGTCAGAGGTTCACTCGTAGGCCGAGCGAAGTGTCATGTGTGCTTTGTGAAGAGGAGGTTATAATTAGTTTGGAGTTTACCTCGGCCTCTTCTCCGGCCATCAAGCGGTGTTCGGTCGATGTTTCGGGATCCGATTCTCCGACCTCAACAACAACAAATGCGGCTTCATCTTCAGAAGAATACATGAAGGTATCTTCCTCTATTGAGTCGTCGGATAGCTCTCCGGCAATGAAGGCTTGCCTCCTTCGGGCAAATTTTTCTCTTCTGGCTTACCGTTCACTTCTTTGGCCAGGCGAGAGCTCGGGACATTCGTATTGGAAATGTCCTTCCTTTTTTGCGATTGTAGCACAATAACTCTGCCACCTTTTCCGGTTGAGTTTGTTGGATGGACTAGTCACAGTTCTCGTGTTCTCGCAATCGGGGAGAAGGTTTAGATTCCTCCCTTTTATGATTATCTTTCTTACCTCAGGGAGAATCTCTGTGATATTTCTTTAACTTTATGACTCTCTCCTTCTCCCTTTGATATTTGAGAGCCATAAGCGCAAGACGCTCAATAGCAGGGGTTTCCGTGGATTTTGCTTCGATGCAGCTACTGTCTTGCTAGCAGAACCGGGGTTGGCTCTGAAGTCGTGTTATTGCTTTGAAAGCATGGTCAATTTGAATGTCAGCTGGAGCGCTAAAGCACAGTTGAGGTAGACTATGCTCGAACTCCTCAGTCTTTAGTTCTGAAAAGATAACATCAGGAGTTAAAGCATTAAGATCAAAGCGACGTAAATAAGTAGCAAAAGGAAGCCACTTCAGCCGAGGTAACGCTCTTAAGATCTTGGTGTTCATCTCTTTGTTGGTGAACGTTCTCCCCAACCCATTGATCACATTGATCTGATTGGTGAATCTGACGCTAAGCTCGTTAATGGTTTCACTGGGCTCCATAGCAAAGTTGTCGAACTTTTAAAGCTCTAGCTCGAGCTTATTTTCCTTGATCTGCCGGGGTTCCTTGGCTCGGCATAACCAGGGCATCCCAAAGTTCCTTTCTGTCTTACAATCTTGCACTCTCCCGAGATGTGAATCACTGAGTGTAGTCAGGATTGCGTTCCGCGCTACTCGGTCAAGATTGTGCAGTTTCTTCTCTTCCGGCGAGAAGGCAGATTTGTCTTTGGGAACCATTGCACCGGTTTGTGCTCCTACACCTCCCACGGCATATTGTACATTGTCAATCATGGGAATGATAGGTTCTGTTTGAAGGACGTCTGTCATGCTGTCGTGCAGCGATGTAAGGTGCGCCTCCATTCTTACGCTCCATACCGTATAGTTCTCCACCGAGAACATAGGTACCATCCGAATACGTGACATATCAGACATTTTGGGTAAGAGTGTAAGGATGTATGAAGAGATGCTTGTGCGGTGAAAACGTTTTCGGGATGCGTTCGAGTAGATCACTAGGTTTTTTGAAAAACGATGATCAAGAGAACACCGCTACGATACCAATTGTTGGTCGGGAGGCGAGTATCGAGTGTAGAGGGGGGCTGAATACACACGATTACAAGTTTTGCCTCAAACGCGAAGGTCGGTGAGGTGAGATATACTGACGAGAATGAACAGTGTCAAATAAGAACCTTCTGATAGCGGTCAGAGTGTATCAACTATTGAGTCTGTTCTACTAACTTCTGTCAGTATAGAGAGTTCAGTTGCTAAATATAGTGCGGATAAGTGTGGGGCCAGTAAGACTTCATCTCTTTTGACAACATGTTTTCGCAAACCAAAGTTGTTTTGGTTGGTGCACTTTTTAATACGTTTTATGCAAAGTATGAGTTTGTAAATCGGTTTGAGCACAATGCAATAAAACAATAAATAACACAAGCAATTTTTAACATGGTTCTGGATACGCAAGATCCTACGTCCACGGTCCTACTGCGAACGGGGAGTTCTTGTTGATTAATCCCAAGCAAGCCTCGGCAAGAAAATCAGTAAGTGGATAGACCCCCTTCTAAGTTATAGTTCTTAAGCGACTTTTACAAATCAAACCGAAGTTTGAAGGGAGGGGATTTTCTTAACAATGGAGTTCTTACAATAAGAACAATTCATAGAAAAGTGAACTCCTTCGAAGGTTCTAAACTATAAATATATCGATGGAGCTTAGATAGAGAAGAGGGAACTAAATAATCTCTAGCAGAGAAGAACTAAGGATATTCAACTAAGCAAGTTCTTCTTTGGATCGGCTTTAATGCACTAGAGAATTGTATGCAATGAGCGTGTATTCCCTTGATGTCCCGTACGTTGAGCTTGGAGACTCTTCTCTATTTGTAGTCACGACCCGTGCATGTATCCGTTGGAGAGGACGATGTCACGTATCACAAACTTCCAAGAAAAATGGTCATAAGTTTTCGAAAGAGCGCCGCGAGAATGGTTAGCTTCTGTATACAGAGAGCGACTTTAATGTCGGAGCAGTGTAAGGCTTGTCAGTTGCTTCTCATTGGTCGAGGTTTGTGGTAGGTGAGACTTGTCGGACATCGTCTTCATCCGAGTTGACTCTCTCCCGAACCTCGTATTGAATAAACTACTGTCGATATTCGAATGATAATAGTCGGGCGGTTGTTTCCTTGTCGGATTCGCAACCGAGTTGCATGCGCTTGAAGTAGATCTGGACCGATCATACGACTTCTTCATCTCAGTGCACCGAGCAAGAATCTTCTATCGAGGATAGGCACGGGGGTGACTCCGAAGATCTTGAGCTCTTCACAACTCGTAGATTAAGAATCGAATCTTTGTCTTCAATTGGAGTCTGCAAAGAATTCTTGCGGAGAACAGAGGTTGAAGGACACGAAGACACGAGCTCTACATGAAGCGATGACGTAGGGGTTTCCGAATTTAAAACTTCTCTACGAAGTTCGGACCCAAGCAACACCCCTTACGTAGACTTAGGCAAAATAATCAATAATGATAAGAACAAGTCTCAGCCTATTACATCATCATGTTCAAACATACACGGTTACGTACATGTTTTGGGATCTTTAATTCTATAGCGATTAAATCCACTACAATTTCCCCCAAAACTGATATTGCACATATGTCCCTAAGTAATACGAACCTGCGACGTCGAGTTCTAAGTACCCCTAGCAATGATCTAGATGACCCGATGACTTCATAACCCAACAAAACATATTTTCGTCCGTCCAAGATAAACATTTTTCTTTTATAATTGGATCGTCCTTTAAAAAAAATAAGAATATGTAGATATAAATGAATTAGTAAAAAGTCAAATTACATTTATCACAAAATATCATTTTCTTACATATCGAAAATAAATGTGATACTTTTAATGAAACGGAGGGGTATATAATTAATTTTGCTTACACATGAATAGGGTTGTAAATGAATCGAATCGAATTATATAATACACTATTTGATTCGGTATTCGATTTGTATTCGTATTCGTTTTTTTAATATTAAAGTTGATTCGTATTCGATTGGATTCTTCGATATTCGAGTTATTCACTTCGATTAAAATACTCGATTCATTTTTTATTGAAACAACATTATTCGAAAATTCGGTTCAAATTTTGTCCATATTTAATACTATTCAATTCAATTCGAAACTATGCAATTCAAAATTATATATTTAAGAATTAAATTTAATAATAATATTTTAAAAAATACTAGTATTAAATATATAAATATTTTTATAAATGTTATATATATTTATATTTAATCGAATATTTGCGAATATTGAATCGAATATCATGATTTTGTATTCATATTTGAATACTAATCGGAATTGAATCAAATATTTATATTCGAATTCAAGTATCAAAATTTTGAATACGAAATATCAAAATTCGAATATGAATCTGAATCGAGGCAAAAGTATTTGATTCGTTTACAACCCCGATATCCAAATAGTAGATGTGGGAGCCACTACAACCTCAAATTCGAAAAAATCAAAAATTTTAACTTGAGTATTTTAAAAAAGTCAACAATTTCATCCAACCCAAATTACATATTGATATTTCCGCTAAAAGATATCTTCTTCTATCCCAAAATTATTGTTCCACTTTTCTTCTTGGGCCGTCCCACATTTGTTGTCCCATTTTCTAAAATTTGCAAATTATTAACACACTCTTTTTTAAAAGCTCCACAATCTTTACTCATAACCAACAACTCTCATTAAATCCTTGTCGGAAAGTTTGGAGACAATAAATGTGAGACCAGAGGGGGTAAATTATAGTAAAATTTACCTAAAACCTTTTTATCAGTTATGGGCCTTACTCCCCCCAAAAATAGCTTATGTATTGGGCTTTAGTGCTGTAGCGGATCTTGGCCCGTTTACTAGCACAAAAAATTGACACTTGTAGATTGTGTCATATAAGATCAACCAATTATAATTTATTATATTACAAAAGCTAAAGGAAACAATTTAACAGGAGATAAGAATAACTGAATAAGATCATATATAGTCCAAAATACTACTTTCATGAATAATGAAAAATATTTTTATTATAAAAATATAGCTGATAAAACTGTTATTTAACCAAAAAATACTGAGATAAATAAAACTATAAATCTTAATTTTGAGATATTTAATAGTATTAATAATGATTAATAAACTTATGGTTAAACACTTAAATATAATTATGCATTCAAAATAATTACTAAAATGATAGTATAAAAGTGGTCAAGCATGAGAAACAGAAATTGTAATCTTACTAAAATGGAATGAGAAAGTGGAATCTCAAGTTATTCTAAAGAGTACTTATTAGAGTAATTGTACTTTATTTGGTTAAATCAAGTCTTTACTATACTCTAAGCAAGCTCTCTCTGGTTCCGAGTCCCTTTTTTCCTTATTGTCTTTCATTCCTTGGAACAGGGGAGTGAGCAATGAAACTTTTGAGCATGGTGAAGTTCTCTTGTGATGAAAATTCTAAAACATTAATATGTGACTAAATATGTAATTTAATATTGGAGTTAGTTTGATCGGATGGTCCGTGAATAATTGAATTAGTTAGGTTTATAGTAATAGTCTATTAGATCCATTTAAACTTAGAATATCGTACTCCTCATCCCATCTCCCTTGTCCAATTTAATTTCAAGGCGCGGTTATTTAAATGGCCGATTTTATATAATAAAAGCGTGAGACCCATATAATTAATTAATTATGTAGAATTGATGGTAAAGGTGTGAGACTCATATTATTATTTACTTCATCTAGCTCATTTTTTTTCGAAGCTCGATTGTTAAGAAGTTAGGATGATAAAAAAAGTATGTGATAAATAGTTGATAAAAGTAGGAGAGAAGGATGGTGAGATAATAAATAAGATGATAAAAAGTAGGGTAAGCATACGTGAAATAATAATAAAGTAAATGATGAAATAGGTAAGTAAGATAATAAAGTAAAATAGGGTATTAAAATTTACTAATTTGAAATGATGGCTTTATCGAGCCCGTCTCATTAGAAAGTGGCCGGTATCGCAAAGGAAGGGCAGTAATTGGTTATGAGAGCTTGATTTGAGTGGAAAGTTGTGGGACTCATTTCTTATTTAGAAAATGAATAAGTGAGATGGCTTGATTTGAAATGGAATATTGGCAAATGTAAACCAAACTTTTGTGAAAAAAGAAAAAAGAGAGAAGAGAGAAGAAAAAAAAGAGAGAAAAAACACTTATTGCCTTGCCTTTAAGTGTAATAAAGAAAATCCAATACAAGCGAGAGAGAGAGAAAAGAGTGATCTTAGTGCCTCATTGGTTCTTGATTTTTTTTTTGATGTAGGTAGAAAAA
>CM054813.1:19253329-19285795 GCA_028984105.1 Lavandula angustifolia | reverse complement strand
TGAACTATATGTAAGCTAGTTTTACGATCATGCGTCAATTGAATTGAAACCCTAGGAAAAGGGTGTTCGTCGCCAGATTGAAAAAGGTTAATTAGTCCAATCACCTTATCGGACAGTCCCGCTGCACTGTAGTGAGCCTTCCTAAGATCGACGATTGGGACGCGGAGTTAATATTAAATCTCACTTCTTTTTTTATTTTTTTATTTTTTTTTTATGATAGGATGATAGGCTTAATCCATTACCTATCAGTCTCGGGCTATCCACCTTCACCGTTATTCCATTCCAAGGGGACAAAAAAAAAATTTCACATTTAATTATATACTCGTACATAGGAGGAAGTTCAAATGTGAACATTCTGTTATCATGTGAAAGTGTGAACACTGCACTCAATGACGGATCCAGAAATCTATATTGGGGTGGGCTGAACAGTAAAATTTCAACTCTTTATATATAAAAATATTATTTTAATATCTACATAAGTTGTGCCCTACGAGACTTCAATACATAAAACTCATCAATAACTGAGTCTATATCTATATCTTTAACAAAGTCTCTCTCAATACAAAGCATCAACGAATCTTCAAGTAACTCATCTCCCATCTTGTTACGAAGTACCGTCTTCACCGCTTCATTTTGGAGAATGCTCGTTCCGTAGTAGCGGTGAAAAGGTAAAAGTCAAAACAAGATTAATCAATCTAGTTAACATACAATAGGTCTTCGATCTTCCACTACTAGTAAGTAGTTGACTCAAGTCAACAAGTGTAGAAACTTGAAACTCTTGCTTCACCACCACATCATGCTTATAGTGTAGCAACTCATACTCTAATGTAACAATATCTTGATTAGTGAAGTCTTCAGGATAGAATTTCCTTGCAAGTTTGCAAATATCACCACTGTTAAATGATTTGAAAGAATCTTTCGGATCTAACGCCACACTTAGAGAAAGCAATTCACTAGACACATCATTGAATCTGGTATTCAACTCCATCAAGATGTGATCTATTGCTCCATTGAAAACATCAAAATGATAATGATGTTCAATTGTAGTTTGTCCACGAGAACGACCAACTTATATGTAGAATCCAAATTAGGGACATCAACACCATTCTTCAAGCAAAAAACCTTGAGTTCTTCGAGAAACGCTTCCCAACCACACTCTCTCAATTCTTGAAGAATTATCTTGTGCTTCATCAACAAGAATACTAAAATATCCATCTCCAACTTCTTTACGAATCATGTGACGTACTCTATTGGCCATAATATTCAAAATCTCCTTTTGAATATCAGGAGCAATGTATTGAGCATTTTTTGGAGCATTATCAAGAACAACTTCATCGATTTCCTTATTCATATCTGCAAAAGCCTTTACCAATTCAATAAAATTCCCACGGTTAGATGAAGATGAAGACTCATCATGACCTCTATAAGCACAACCTTGAACTGCAAGCCACCAGAGACTTTTGATTTAGGTCTTTAAACGTAGACGATTTCTCAGCTTCTCAATATTTGTTTGAGCATTCATAACTTTGTCAATATGCCCAACCGGTTTCTTCAAATCTTCTGCACGTGTTAAACACATAGCATGTGGCGATGTGGCTGTAGAACCAACATGAGCAAGAAATGCACATTTCTTTCCTTGACTTATCCTTTTCCAATTGTTAAATTCTTCTTTGACTAATGCAGAAGAAACAGGCACGGCATCACTTGCAAAAAGAAAGCAATAAAAGCAATATGCCTTATCTGTGGTAGGCGAATATTCCAACCACTTAAACTTGTCAAACCATGACTTTTGAAAACTCCGATTTTGAGTGCCAAACTTTGAAACAGGATACACCGCCAATTTCGGTTGATAAGGTCCCTCTTGTAGATACTCGCGCCTCTTATCATCTCGCAAATTTACAGGATATTCCGACAATTGTTTCCTTATGCATGGATCACGCTCAATGCTTGTATCTGATTGTAAAGATGGAATAGAGGGACTCTGCTCTATAGGCGTTGAATGAGATTGATTACTTTGACTTTGGATAAGTGTCGATGAAGGTTCTGAGCTACCTTCACTCTCTTGTCGATCACGTTTCTAAAAGAAAGATGATATAAGCCCTTTTCCTTTCTTTGCTATATGTTGGTCGTCCATTGAAATATGTCACAACTCAATTACAGCTAAAAAAATAAAGAATATTATTGTCTATTGATTCAAGGTAATAAACTCACTCCCAACACACATTACACATATACACACCATTAGTTCAATAAATATAAATTCATAAATATTCACATAATCACATATCTTCAACTCATAAAAATTATAAAATTAACCTTACAAGTTGCAACTAGAAAACGGGAAGCTGAAGCATAAGTATTCATTCAATTTCAAGCTTTTAGCCGACATTCCAATTTCCAAAGGACCAAAACCATTAGTTTAGTTAATTAAAAAAAAGTGCTAACTGCTAAGCACTATTGTCTCAAGCTCAGCCGACAATACATACAAGATTCCAAGAAGAAGACAAACGTTAAACAATTCATTAATTAATAAGAAAAAAATAATCTTACAGTTACAGAGGTTTGTGCAGTCCGTTGCTCTTGCTCGGTTACAGAAAAAAAATAATCTTGCTCAGTTGCTCCGCCTTCGTTCCGTTGCTCGGTGTTCCAGACTTTCAGAATTTTTGATTTCGATTTTCGATTGTATTTCTTCTGGAATGGGTTAGGACGTTAGGTAGGACTATACTAACTTACAAAAAATAAATAATATTCTATTATAATTAATTCAGTTGGGCCATAAAATATTAATTCGGTTGGGGTGAAATTGAGTGGGCTTGGAATGGGTGAATACTAGTTGATATAAACAAATTAAGTCTTCTGAGTTTGGGTTGCACTGGGCTAGAGCCCAGTCCAGCTAACTACTCCATCCGCCACTGACTGCACTTTGAAGACAAATGTATTGCACTTTAAAGGCAAATATACTGCATTTTAAAGTACAATATATTTGTTTTTAAGTGCAATATGTAAAGTGCAGTATATTTACTCTGAAAGTGCAATACATTTGTTTTTAAAGTGCAGTGTTCACACGATAAGGATGTTCACACGGTATATATATATATATATATATATATATATATATATATATATTGCATTAATTCTAAAATATAGTACAGTTAAACTTTGTTAAAGTAATATTCGATAATTTAATAATATTGCTTAGATAATAATTTTTTTGATGCCGACTTGGGACAGTATATTAAAGTAAACTTCATTAAAATAATATTCGATAATTTAATAATGTTGCTTAGATAATAATTTGTTTTGGTACCGACTTGGACAATATATTAAAGTAATAATTTCGCTAAATGCATTAAATAAAAAAAATTAAATTCTTAAAGGCCCAATAAAAATATAAAATAAAAATTATTGAGTTCGGAAAAAATATATAGACCATTACAATGCGACAATAATAATTTTTTATGAAAATATGTATGAATATTTAATTGTTTTTTCTTCCTACTTAAATCAAAATTAATTGTATCAAATTGTGTAGAGCATATACACTACAGAAATATTTTGCTCCAATTATAGCAAGTAATTATATAAGGTGATCATTGCTTGAAATGTCGATTTAGATGATACAATTGGAGCAACTACACTATCATTTAGTTTGGGATCATTTTCTTCTTTTTCATTACTGTTCATAATTGATTGAATAATTTTTCCGTCCATTGATAGTTCCACAACTGTATTATTCTCTTAAATTTCTTCGTACATTAGTAGTTCCATAACTGTATTATTCTCTAAGTATAATTTAAAAGATCTCAACATTCATAGTAAAGAATACACTTTTCATTTTATGTACATTTAACTTAGTTCTTACAAAAATTAAATCTCATGAAACTTTTGAATTTTCCCAAAATTAAATTCTTTAACTTGATTTTTCTTTTCTTTGTAATTGTACAATGTACATACTTTTAGATAATTTTAATATCAGTAAGCATAAACTTTTTATTGTTTATATACTTGAAATTTTTTTTTTTTAATAAAATTATTGAATTTCTCTAAGATTGATTAATTTGATTTGTTTTATAATTAGTATTGTACATTGTTTTTAACACGTAATACTAAAACTTTTCATTTTTTTAAATGTGCACAAACTACTATGTTATTAAAAAGTGTAATATATGTATTTTATTTTGTTGGGTGATGATTCTGTCCTCAGCATAGTCTCAATTAGTGGGAAATGATTCTATCTTCTATACTGAACCATGCTCAGCAACCTAGTGCTCTGATTGTTGAGAAGATTTGAAGATCCCAAAACCCTATCTGATTGGTGAACCATTCCGTTGTAATCGTTATTTTTTTCTGAGGTTTCAGACTCAATAGACACTCTGCTCTGGTCAAGGCGCTCAGTAGATTATCTGCCTTAACACCAGAAGTAGAAGACTCAGTGATCTTGGACTCGGCAGAGCACGATATCGAAAGAGTCGGTGGAACTAGACTCGGCGAGAGCGGTTCATCGAACTCGAGGCCGATCTTCGATGAGACTTTCCTCGGCTATCTACCTACCGAATACGGGATCGGACTCAGCATCGGCGAGACGGTCGGAAGCTGTCAAATACTTTTGAAAGACAATCGGCATTGTCATATACGAGGAAGAGAGAAGTCGGCTTCGGTTGCCACGAAGTCTGTCTTGTCTCAACCACTCTATCCACCTCGACGAATGACAAGAACACACGTGTCTTCTCACCGCTAAAGCTGCGATCAACCCTTTACCTAAAAAGGTGGGAAAGTACACTGTCACCTACTTCAAAAGAGCCGTTTGCTACCAAAAGAGAGAGAGAAAGGAAGATCGTCTCCAACGGATCTTTTCCAATCTCTCTCGCTCCATAAATAGAGGGACATTTCAAGAGAAAGAGAGAGAATGCGCATAAGCTTAACGACGAGAACATACACAAGCATTCAAACGAGCTAGAACCGAAAAACCCCTAAGTCTTCCGCAAGAACTTGAAGATCTATCTCCGGTGAAAGACTACCTTCTCGTCTCATAGGGAACCAAGCTAAAGCTGTTAGAAGAGCCTCTAGTATCCAAATCGACGATACACGAACCTAAAGCTTATTTCATTTGTTCGTCGATCTAGAAGCCACTTTCTCGTTCCCTATCCCTCTAACCCTAAGCTCAACAGAATATACTTATAGCTTAGACGAAGGAGTTCATATTTGAACCCAATCCTTATTGTAAAAGGACTCCTTCATAGTTGGAGAAGTTTGTCAAACACTTTAGCTTGATGCCTTTGTAAACTGGGACTTGCTCAGTATAATCCCCAAGCCACGGCTTTGTCCTGTGCACAAGCTGACTGAGACTAACTCAGTATAATAAATAGCCTCCTGAACTTTCGGGACAGTGGACGTAGGATCGATTGATATCCGAACCACTTTAAAAATCTGTGTCTTGTTATTGCTTTCTGATTACTGTTGCATTGATTTTACTGTTCCTACTGAAAATCTTCTTAAAATCATTCAACTGTCTCAGCATACTGAACTGTCTACTTGCTGAACTGAGACTTGCATAAAACGTTTTTCCACTCAACTGATTTGGGCCTACACTTTTCCGCACCGCTGAACTCTACCTGTTTGATACTGAATTCTGACTCAGTCAGCTAGCAGATCTCAGTAGAGTCAGACTCTTTGCCACACACGGTTCAGAACAGCTATTTGGTCTGCTGAATTATTTCAGTACGGTACTTTTCTGAACATGACTGTTCGTGTTCGAAGTTGAGAAAATTGGATTTAGGTGTATTCACCCCCCCCCCTCTACACCTTACCGTACACTCGGGACCAACAATTGGTATCAGAGCAGGAGTTCTTTAAGACTCTTGTTATCTTGAAACTGGTCTACTTGAACGGATCCGGAGAAAACGTTTCTTCACTGCATATCACTCTACATTCATATCATTATTTTTATATGGGCGATATGTCGGTATAAGAATGGTACCCATGTTCTCGGTAGAGAATTATGGAGTATGGCGAGTCAGAATGGAAGCACATCTGACATCCCTCCATGATAGTATGACTGAAGTGCTTGAAGATGGACCTATTGTTCCCATGATCGATAGTGTCGTGACTCGGGCCCCAGTGAAGGAGGAGGAATGGTGGCCCGGGAAGAAGATCCCTAAAGACAGAAGTCTCTTCACTCCTGAAGAGAAGAAGCTTCACAACTTAGACCGAGTCGCCAGAAATGCCATACTGACCACTCTTAGTGATTCTTATCTTGGCAGGGTTCAGGAATGTAAAACGGCAAAGGAACTCTGGGACGCTCTAGCGCTACTGAGTCGGGGGACTCAGAGGATAAAAGCTAACAAACTGGCTCTGGAACTCCAAAAGCTGGAAAGTTTGTCTCTCATGCCTGGTGACAAAATAGAAGATCTAAATGTCAGATTCACGAATCTGATGAACTCCATCAACGGGCTGGGAAAGACATTCAGCAACCGAGAGATGAATCTCAAGATACTGAGGGCACTGCCGGACGGACACTGGACACCTTTTGCCACTTTATTGCGACATTCTGATTTAGATGTTGTCTCTCCTGACCATATCTTTTCAGAACTTCAGGCAGAAGAGTTTGAGTTCGACAGACCTCAACGAAAGCAAAGAGCTGAAGCTGACAATAAAATTGACCATGCCTTCAAAGCATCAGTCAGCGCAGCATCTCCAGCGATGAGCAAGACAACGAGTAAGACTGAACCTTCACTCAATGATCTACAAGAAGGAAGTCTCGCTCAGAAGTACGCGTTGCTCGCTGTGAAGTATCAGAAGGAGAAGGAGAGGCGCAGAAAACTGACTAAAGCATACCGAGACACAAAAGGTAAGTCAGATTATACGCCAAAACGCACTCCTGACTCACAATCTTCTGAATGCAGAAAGAAGGATGACTCAGCACCATCAAAGGATAGTGAAAGCAAAGAAGAAAGAGTCATCACTTGCTACAACTGCAAAAAAGCCGGGACACTATCAATATGATTGTCCCGAGCTCGCAGTGCTTTGAACGCGCAAGCACGTAAGGCAAGGAGAGAGAAATTCGCCCAGAAAAGACAATCCTACATAGCCGGCGAAATCTCAGACGACTCAGAAGAAGTCGACTCCTTCATGGATTCATCGGATGATGAAGCAGCTTTTATGGCCTTAGAGCTTGAAGCTGAAGAAACAACTGAAAAGTGCCTAATGGCCGGGAGAAGAGGATGAGGTAAACTCTCATGAACCACTTAATTCCTCTTCACACTGCACACACGACACTGTTTCAGGTGCAGATGGGAATTTGGACATCACGACCGCCTATGAAGAATTATTAGATGAACAAATTCAAATGAGTCTGCAGCTCAGTAAGACTCTTCAGGAATTGGATACCCTGAAAGTGGAGAATCAGAGACTTTCTCAGGAGAGTCAGGCCGCTACTGAAGCCGAAGGACTTGTGTTGAGACTCAGGGAAGAGATAAACTCTCACGATGGCCAAGTTTCAAAGCATCAAGAAGATCGAATTTCAGTTTTGACCAATGACTTGACTCGAAAGATACCGAACCGAGTCTCATCAAGCAAGAACTCGCCGGGACTTCGGACCAAGCACGACATACTGAAAAAGAGTGATGATGTCTGGAAGAGCCTGATGACTGAGCGTTACATGGGCGCTGAAAAGAAGCCGGAGGCCATGCTAGCAAGTAACAAGCCCAAGCACTGTAAGGAAGGACTTGGCTTCAACCAGGAAGCTTCCTCATCTGCCCCCGTACACTCAGAAGTGCGTCTAACTGATAGGTTTGTTCGAGGAGAAACAATCAATGTAAATGTTCTGAACCCCTCAGCAAAGAACAAACAAAAGATGAAAGCACCTCATCCTACGCATCAGTATTCTGACCAGAAGATCAGTACCAAGACACCCCAGTTCAGTCAAGGGGGAACTAGCAGAGTTAAGTGGGCTGATCAGTATGGACCACCTCAGTTGACACATCCAGCTCAGTATGGGTCATATTACTATGATCCTATAGTCAGAAGAGGTTCCAAGAGTCAAAAAAAGAAGTAAATCGCACAAAAGGCAAAGGTCAGCAGTCCACCGACTCGGAAGATCCGGACTCCCGAACCTCGAACGCACTTAAGAAGTCGGCTTTGACCAGTCCAGTGGTCAAGTATGTTGACTCAAGTGGAAAGAAACGCATGCGAAACCATCGGGGTTGTTAGACAGATTTGGGTTACTAAAACTAACATCTAAGGACCCAAAAACAAAATAAAGGGTACCTGAATATACTTCTGTTTTGCAGGTGCACAAAGATCCTTGGTATGTGGACAGTGGATGCTCAAGACATATGACGTACCAAAGGAACCTACTGAAGAATTATATAGCTGAACAAGGACCCAGAATCGAGTTTGGAGACAATGCAAAAGGCTATACAAGAGGATATGGAGCACTCGGCATTGAACCGCCACAGTTCCTAGAGTATCATATGTTGAAGGACTTCAGCATAATCTTCTCTCTATTAGTCAATTCTGTGATAACTCGAATAGAGTGATTTTTGACACTGGTTTTTGTGATGTCATTGATAAATCCACAGGGAAAACAGTGTTATCAGGTTCGCGCAGAAAGAATATATATGTAGGCCGATCGGAACTCGTGAGAACACCGAAGCTTGTCCGTTGGCGAAGAACGACAACCGTACGGGATGGCTTTGGCATAGGAGACTCGGCCACCTCAACTTCAAAACGCTCAACAAACTAGCAAGGAACACTCTAGCAAGAGGACTCGCCGAATGAAGTATTCAAGCAAAGACACTCGGTGTGAAGCATGTCGAAGGGAAAGCAAACAAGGAATCAAAATCCACCCGTTCCATCTCCTTCCACCGATGGAATCCTTCAACCGCTACATATGGATTTGTTCGGTCCAGTCTCCCGGTGACGATCGAGGCAAGAAATATGCTTTAGTGGTCACGAGATGACTACTCGCGCTACACATGGGTCATATTTATTGCCAACAAGTCGACGTCAAACAGAGTTACCAACGCTTCGAAAAGGCTCGGTGTCGAGAAGAACACCAAGATAATCAAAATTGCGTTCGACGAGGAACCGAGTTCCTTAATTCCATGGTAGAGGGGTTACGCAAAACCGAAGGAATAGAGCATGAGACATCGGCCGCCCGCACACCTCGGCAGAAATGGAGTTTGTTGAACGAAAGAACAAGGACTCTCAAAGAAGCGGCTAGAACTCTACTCGCAGACTCGGGACTCCCAACCAAATTCCCGGGCGTAAGCAACCGACACCTGCATTTTATACTCGTAACCGATCTCTACCGACAAAGCAAAGATAAGAGAACACCATATGAACTATGGAACGGCAGGAAGCCTTCTTTATCTTATTTCCATATCTTTGGTTGTTCATGCTTTATCCACAATAATGGGAAAGATCAATGAAGACTTTTGATAGCAAGTCGATCGAGAGTTTTCTTAGGATACTCTCGGGTCAGCAAAGCTTTCAGAGTATTCAACTATCGGACCCTTTGCGTGGAAGAAAGCCCTCATGTTGTTTTTAATGAGTTTGCTACTGAAGACAGGAGCAATAACTCTAACTACGAATCCGAGGACATCGTAAGCGGCCTACGGGATCTAAGCTTAAAAGACAAACCCGAAAGGATCCGACTTTGTTGGGATGATGATTCGGATGAAGAAACCGAGGATAAGCCTATCGAATCGAACCAAAGAACGCAAGTAGCTGAACAGTTGACTCTCTCTGAACGAGTCAATCTCGGGTAACTCGAGTCGATGAAGAAACCTTAGAGGTAATCGAGACCACTACTGAGAATAGCAACTCAGGGGGAACATCTAGTAATGTTCCTGAGCTGAATGCCCCTGAACCTGGTGACTCAGTAGATCACACTCTCATTACTGAATTGCTTCAATCTCAGAATAGTACAACTGAAATGCCTAACTCACCTACTATCTGTGTTGATCAAATTTCAGATGAAGAGCTGAAACATCGTAGATCGTGGCTAGATGCTCACACTCCCGATCTAATCATTGGAGATCCTTCAAAGAAAAGTCAAGACAAGATCCAGATTCGTCAAGGAGAAAGCGCATTATATTCCCGCTTCTTGTCTCATCGAAGAGCCTCGGACGATTGAGGATGCACTTAAAGATGCTGACTGGATCATAGCTATGTAGGAGGAGCTGAATCAGTTCACGAGAAACGAAGTTTGGGAGCTTGTTGACAGACCCCGGCATCAACACGTCATTGGAACAAAATGGGTCTTCAAGAACAAGCAAGATGAAAACAACGTTATAGTAAGGAACAAAGCAAGGCTCGTGGCGAAAGACTACTGTCAAGCTGAGGGAATAGATTTCAATGAGACATTCGCTCCAGTTGCAAGATTGGAGGCAATCAGACTATTCCTAGCCTACGCAACACATCAAAGATTCAGAGTCTATCAAATGGATGTGAAGTCTGCGTTCCTGAACGGCGTACTGAAAGAAGAAGTCTATGTAGAACAACCGCCCGGCTTTCAGCAGGGACATCAGGTTTATAGACTCAGAAAGGCTCTATATGGGTTAAAACAAGCACCCAGGGCTTGGTACGATACCCCTGTCGAGTTTCTTCTTCGTAAAGGTTTTCGAAAGGCACGATAGATCGCACGCTGTTCAAGCATTCGACCGGAAGACGACTTATTACTCGTGCGAGATCTATGTAGACGACATTATCTTCGGATCAAAGAACGTCGTCATGTGTCGCCAGTTTGAGAAAATGATGAAGGGCAAGTTCGAGATGTCAATGATGGGTGAAATGAACTATTTCCTCGGCTTTCAAGTCAAACAATCTGAAAAGGGAACGTTTATTAACCAAGGCAAATACACTCGAGACCTCATCAAAAGATTCGGTTGCACATCCGGCAAACCTATCAAGATCCCGATGAACACGAATATGAAAATCGATCTTGATAAAGAGGGAGTATCGTAGACCAAACGAATTTCGTGCAATAATTGGTTCCTTATTATATCTAACGACTACTCGTCCCGACATAACTTATCGCCGTAGGTGTTCTGCGCTCGATTTCGGGGCGAATCCTAAGCGAGCCACATGGACTCAAGAAAGAAGATTCTCCACTACCTCGAGGCACACCCGACATAGGTTTATGGTATCCACTGATGATAATATTGAACTAACTCGGCTATTCTCGATGCCGACTATGCGGGATGTAGAATTGACCGAAAATCAACTTCGGGAACTTGTCGGTTCCTAGGCAGTAAGGCCGATCTCATGGTTTTCAAAGAAGCGGCACTCGGTAGCCACGTCAACTACCGAAGGCCGAATACATGGCCGCCAGGAAGTTGTTGCGCCCAAATCCTTTGGCCGAGACAAAGAGCCTAAGAGACTATGACGTCATTCGGAATGAAGTGCCGATATTCTGCGACAAGTACCGGTGCTATTGCAATCACTCGGAACCCGTACTACACACGAGATGCAAGCACGTGGACATTAGGCATCACTTCATTCGTGACCATGTCGAAAAGAAGGATATCAGGATGGAAAAGATCCATACTGACAAACAAAGGGTCGATATTCGACCAAGCCTCTAGCTGAATCCAGATTCAAAGAACTTTCAGTAGAGCTAGGTCTGTTGGATCCTACTGACCCCAGTCAGTAAGAAGGTTCCAAGAGAGGATCATTCAGTAAGGGGGAATGATCACTCTCAATACTGAGTAAATTCAGTACGTAGAGACAGAAAACCATCTACACGAGGTATCAGCTAACTACAATGTTCAGCTCACAGGTTTGCGTATCTCTACTCAGTAGTAACTAATAAAACAATAATGCATTTATAATGAAGATTCAGCATGCTATTAATTATCTTAAAGTTTGTCATTTATTATTAACGGCTTATATTTATTGCACGACATTCCATACATAAGTTTGCTGAACTCTGCACGCATTAAATGCTTGTCTTTTCACAGTTACTACTTAGGCGTATTTACAACTGGCTTTGACTTAGGCGGCATATGTGATCATTACTTAATATATATCTTTTAATCTTAACCGTCCATCTCATAAGGCAAGTTTAAACTCAGCCTTAGATCAGAAACCGTTCATCTTCACGATAGACTTATATTTTTCGATCATATCTTAGAAACCGCCATTACCGCACTTAAAATCCTCTGCATCCGAAAATTCTGAGATCATTTCTTGCAATCCCCTCTTGCATATCCTTTCAGAATCTCAATCTCTCTTTCGGTATGCTTATTACAATCGCTACACGAATTAATTTTCTTTTTCGGAATCGCTATACAAACCTGTTTTATTTAAATCGATATCGATAAATGCTAGTGTAATGTGTACAATGGCAAGTAAAAATATTTCGGTGTCTGCTCCAGCTAACATGCAAGAAATCCTGGACAAGGACCGTGTTTGGTTCGAGCAAACCATGGAGTTCGACGCCTGTGATCTCGATTATATGGACGAGATCTTCTCAGCTCTTAGAGAGTCAGGGCTTGAAAGCTTTCTTTCAAGGAAGCCGACATACTTCCTCCCGAGGCAGGTGGCCGAAGTTTATCTTAACTCTGACTCAGTAGGCGGGGACATAATCGGAAGATTCGCCGTTCACGAGATCAAGGATGCTTTTCCGATACTGAAGCAAATATCAATCAAGGAGGCGCTAAAGAGAAGTTTTGATATGCCTTCTGAAGGAGACAAGACCTGTGGGTACAATGATGATCTTGTAGATGACTACTTGACAATATCTCGTGGAAAGCCCACGACCTTCGTAGCCTTTTCCTAAAAACAACATCTTCGCCTCGCACTGAGCTTTGGCTTATATTGTGACGCAGCCTATCGACCGGCCCAAGCGTGCTCATTCGATCAAGTATCGAGGCTCAAGATCCAGCTCATGATGGCCATATATGATAGAGCTCAGATCAATTGGACGGAGTTCTTTATCCGTGAATTCATGGCTCAGGCGGCCAAATTCGACAAGGCCTCTTGCACGCTGAGTGCAAAGGGCAAGCTTCTTTATGGGCTGAAGCTGTCCATAATGATAGAGGATGTCTGCGGATCTGAACCAATAACCTACAATGACAAGGAGTATTTTAATGTGAAGAAGGTTAGATTCCACAACAAGACTGCTGCTCTTCAGCAGATCGGGTCAGGTCCCTCAGCCGTAACTCAGCAGACTAAGCCTCAGCAGGCTGCACCCTCGAAGAAGAGAACACCTCCAGCAAAAACTCCAAAGGCACCAGCTAAGAAACTGAGGAAAGCCATTCCGAACGTGCCTACTGAACCTGAGGTCTCTCCTGAAGTTCTGCTTGCTCGCAGCTACTCAAGAACCTATTCGGCCTCGGCCGATAGACGAGTCGGAATCATCTCGAGAAGACTCAATCGGTGGAGAAGGCCGTCTCCACTGAGGAACCCGTAGAAGTGGAACAAGGGGATGCTACAGAAGCACATAGCGAAGAGATTCAGTGTCTTGATAGCCCCCTCTCAGTTCCACCACTAAGCAGTGTGCCTCCTGCTGAGACTCGGACGTCTCCCATAGACTTGGAGTCCGAGACAAAGATTCGAAGAAGAGATAATTGGGATGGAAGCTTCGGTGATCGTATCCGAGCATCCCGAGAGATTCTTCAACGATTCTGAGAGCTTGCCGACTACTCGATTTGTTGCTCATTGCAAAATCAGCAAGGCTCCACATGTTGCCGCGATTTCGGGAGTGGCCCCATCTACAACGTCTAGTACTCCACTACTCCCGCCAGCAGCCTTCATGAAGAAGAATTGAAGTTGAGGGAGCAAATAGGCTACTCGAGCCTGCCGACCTCAGCACCATGGAGAACCCGAGGGCTGCTATGCCGGGCAATGATACATGACGAGCGGCCTAGCAACCGGCTCAAGACCCTCGGATGGATCGGACCACGATGGTCAAGATCCACCCGATGATTCAGGGCCCGGAAAGCCCGATGAGGGAAATCCCGGGACAAGGATACACATCTGCTTCCGAACAAGCTCAACCTCCACTCCGTATCCTTGCCCCTGCGAAGTCCACGGCTGGTGCTTCGTCCTCGGCAGAGCCCGCTAAGCTCTTGCTCGGAGTCGACTTACGAAGCAGCGCCCAGCCCAACTACCAAGAGATCTCGATCCGTAGCGAAAGCTCTCACCGCTCAGGGAATCCAGAATCGAGCTCTTGCGAAGGCCGTCCACAAGGTGTGGAAACAAACTGTGCTAGCCACAACCACTGAGCTACAGGGGCTGAAAACATCAGCATCACAATCGCCCGCCCCTGTTGTCTCTGCAATTGTATCCGAAGCTTTGGCTAAGCAGCAGAAGCAGTTTGATGATCAGCTCAGAATCATTCAGGAAGGACAAGCCCAACTTCTCAAAGCATTCGAGGCTTTAATGTCCACTCATACTGAGTCCTTCACTTAACAAGCCCAGGCCACGGAAATCCGACTTGACAACATTCAACTGGTCGTGGAGGATAAGATTTCTGCGAAGCTGACAGAATTCAAGGCAGCAGCTGACCTCTCCCATAAGCAATACTCGGAGGAACCGACTAATGAGAGGAATGAGTTGCACTTGGCGCCGACAAAGATCCATGACATGGACCGGACGAACCGTCCGCCGTCTACACACGCCTAGACAAGAAGGTACTCGTCCCTACCCCTACTGTAATTGATGATGCCAAAAAGGGGGAAGGAAAAGAGAAGAGTTGTCAAGGAAAAGAGAAGAGTACCGAGAAGCCGACCCCTACCAAAACTACGCCAAAGTACTTAAGGGGACAACTTCACCGAGATCTCGAGAAAAGACCAAGTCCGTGACCGAGATAAGCGGGACTCGGACTCGGACTCGGACGGAGGGTAAGGCCCGGTGGTGTCTTGGCTGCGAGCACGGTGAGACCGGCCCAAGTGGCTCGGGAACCCGGTGCTACTCATGCAACCCGGACTCCGACCGATATTATCAAAGAGGTTGCAGAGTATGCTTGAGTAGGAAGAGTCGAAGAGGAAGAGGCTCCTCTCCCTCCACCTGTTCGGGGAAAAGGCAAGAAAGTGCCGACTCTCCCAACCCCTCCGGCCCAAGAAAACGAAGAGATACATTTCACCGAGGAGGAGGCTCAAATTGCGGTGATGAGAAGCGGCAAGGGAGATTGGCCAAACGTAAGCCGCTAATAAACCAAAGTCTAAGCCTCGTCAAAGGAAAGACAAAATCTCCGGCTCGAGGAGGAAGAAAGCCTGCTAGGATACCTCCAAGGAAACCGATTATCGAGGATGAAGAAGATAGGGAGAAAGAGAAGGAGCAAAAGCAAAGAAAGCACCGAGAAGCGTGGTACGTCAAAAGAAAAATCAAGTACCCCTGCCGAATCCGAAGACATTCCTCGGAAAGCCACCGAAGCCCAAGATGATGAGATTGAGGCCATATTCGACCAAATGAACAGATACTTATACAGAGGCGAAGAGGCTAGACAAGTTCAGCCGCGAGACAGAATCCGGGAGGCGGACCTTGAAGCACCGAGGAAAAGGACCGAGGAAGAGGCCAGCCGAGAGTACCTTCAAAAGCCGATATTCCTTATCGATACTGGAAGGTTCAGGGAAGCCGCTGATTCGAAATCGCACGAGATGGCCAAAGACGGACAATTGGATGCCCGCTCAATTTACTCGGAGATGGGAATCTGCAAAGATAGAGTTCATCAAGCGCAATTATTTCCGGAGGTTCGCCCAACATGACTAAGACCGATGCCTACACGGAATGGATGATGATAATTGAACTCGATCTATACATATACTTGCATAAAGCCGTATCCGAAGGTATAGAAGTCGGTGTTCCGGAGCCCGAATCATACCTCCACCTAGAAGAAATGATGACTCAATCCACTTTGGGGTAATAGAAGCTGAAGTGAAGTATGCCGCATCAAAAAGAGAAACTGGACGAAGATGAGCCGGCAGACTTTGCTTTGCATACTTGAAGCTGAGGAAGAACACATACCGGATGTATGGAGTGCCACTGCCAGAGACACAATCTCAAGGATTCATGGACGGGATCAAGCAGTTTAAGGGCTCCTAGGCTTAGTTCTCGATCTTCCTAGCTTAGCAAGATTTGTAATTATCGATCCGAATCACTCATATATACAAATCGATTTTGGCTCTGACAACCACTTGTTGTCTATCCAGTCGTGTTTGTATTATGCTTTAACACTCAGAATCACTGAAGTGATTACTGACTCACACACTCACTCTATTTACTTTCTAGTCAGTTTATTACTTTGTTAGATTCTGCTAGTCTAGTTTCTATGTAATGGGGGAAATTGTGTTTTGCCCTGTTCTCTCAGTAGTCTAGAACTGTTGAAACAACTCCACTGATCTTACCTGTAATATTGTAAGGGGCTCTGTTTCAGTTTGCTTAGTGTTAGCATAGATGATAGGTTTTGGCATCATCAAATAGGGGGAAATTGTTGGGTGATGATTCTGTCCTCAGCATAGTCTCAATTAGTGGGAAATGATTCTATCTTCTATACTAAACCATGCTCAGCAGCCTAGTGCTCTGATTGTTGAGAAGATTTGAAGATCCCAAAACCCTATCTGATTGGTGAACCATTCCGTTGTAATCGTTATTTGTCTCTGGAGGTTTCGGACTCGGTAGACCCTCTGCTTGGTCAAGGGCGCCAGTAGATTATCCGCCTTAACACCGAAGTAGAAGACTCAGGTGATCTTGGACTCAGCAGAGCAAGATATGCGAAAGAGTCGATGGAACCGGACTCGCAGAGAGCGATTCATCGAACTCGGAGCCGATCTTCGGTAGACTTTCCTCGCCTATCTACCTACCGAATACGGGATCGGACTCGGCATTGGCGACGATCGAACCGTCAAATACTTTTGAAAGACAATCAACATTGTCATATACGAGGAAGAGAGAAGTCGGCTTCGTTTGCCACGAAGTCGTGGCTGCCTCAACCACTCTATCCACCTCGACGAATGACAAGAACACACGTGTCTTCTCACCGCTAAAGCCTGCATCAACCCTTTACCTAAAAAGGTGGGAAAGTACACTTGTTACCTACTTCAAAAGAGCCGTTTGCTACCAAAAGAGAGAGAGAAAGGAAGATCGTCTCCAACGGATCTTTTCCAATCTCTGCTCCATAAATAGAGGGACATTTCAAGAGAAAGAGAGAGAATGCGCATAAGCTTAACGACGAGAACATACACAAGCATTCAAACGAGCTAGAACCAGAAAACCCTAAGTCTTCCGCAAGAACTTGAAGATCTATCTCCGGCGAAAGACTACCTTCTCAGCTCATAGGGAACCAAGCTAAACTGTTAGAAGAGCCTCTAGTATCCAAATCGACGATACACGAACCTAAAGCTTATTTCAGCTGTTCGTCGATCTAGAAGCCACTTTCTCGTTCCCTATCCCTCTAACCCTAAGCTCAACAGAATATACTTATAGCTTAGACGAAGGAGTTCATATTTGAACCCAATCCTTATTGTAAAAGGACTCCTTCATAGGTGGAGAAGTTTGTCAAACACTTTAGTTTGATGCCTTTGTAAACTGGGACTTGCTCAGTATAATCCCCAAGCCACAGCTTTGTCCTGTGCACAAGCTGACTGAGACTAACTCAGTATAATAAATAGCCTCCTGAACTTTCGGGACTGTGTCTTGTTATTGCTTTCTGATTACTGTTGCATTGATTTTACTGTTCATACTGAAAATCTTCTTAAAATCATTCAACTTGTCTCAAGCATACCGAACCTGTCTACTTGCGGAACCGAGACTTGCATAAAACGTTTTTCCACTCAACTGATTTGGGCCTACACTTTTCCGCACCGCTGAACTCTACCTGTTTGATACTGAATTCTGACTCAGTCAGCTAGCAGATCTCAATAGAGTCAGACTCTTTGCCACACACGATTCAGAACGGCTATTTGGTCCGCCGAATTATTTCGATGACGGCACTTTCCTGAACAAGACTGTTCGTGTTCGAAGTTGAGAAAATTGGATTTAGGTGTATTCACCCCCCCCCCCCTCTACACCTGACCGTACACTCGGGACCAACATATTTATTTTATATCGAAAAACTTTCTCTAAAGCAATAAATATTAATTTTTCGATCATTTATCGATAATTGAATAACTTCGTCAAATAAATAATTTTCTTTGGTCCTAAGGTTACTTAAAGAGGTTTAACTGTAAATCGATTCCAATGATGTAGATTTATTCAAAGTTCCAACTTCTCATATGTTCTGGTCTCGAATATCTAAGGCCGCAACATAAACTGGATTCTACCTTAACAGTAACTAAATTCATAAATCCAAATGAGTTGATTCCTTAAACCACCTCACATTCAGTCATTGGTCAAAAAATACTCAAACCTTATCTGAAATCGACTTCACACAAGTTTTTATGTAAAATAAATATTGTTTAATTTCGTATAGTTCTAATACATGGGAATGTTCTTAGCTGTTTTCCCTCCATATATTGGAACAACACAATCTAAAACGTTTATCTTAATATACTAATTACGTTGGAATAGAGAACATAGCATTATTGGAACAGAGGGATCTGATCATCTGATTATCACAACAGATAAACTCATTTTCTTGATCAAAACTTATTTGGAAGAGAGGGATCTCCTCCACACTGCTAGAATTCCTCACCATCTCTTCCACCTTCTTCAAACCTAAAGTCTGCTCTCGAAACTCCGGCCACCGGCTGTACCGCGCCGTCCTCACCTCGGCTCGTTCGTGACGTCGCAACCCTTTTCACCGAGTATAGTACGGAAACTAGCCGCTGCATCCGCCATGCCAATTTCCTCAAACGTGGCCAACACTTTATTACACATGGAGCCGTTGAACTCCAAAGTAGCCGACTGCTTCCACTGCTCAACTACTTCACCAACCTCTTCCAAATATCCGAGCATCAGATACGAAGAAAGCACACATGCGTAGTTCCGACCGGTCATTTTCTGCCCGGTCATTCTCAACGACTTCCATATTTGATCAAGTCTATCCTTGTTACCCAACCCACCATACAGAATGATAAGGAAGTCATACGATATCATCTCTCTCTGTGTTACGCCTTTCTCACTTTCGACCAAAGAGCTCAAAACCGAACTAATTAGTTGAGTAGAGTTTATGTATACCTTAGCAAGTTTCTGATACCTAATCCAACTTTCATTGCAGCCCGGATCAAGAATCATCGCGTCGAGTATCCTTCTAACCTCGTCTATATCAAGAGCTGCAGCGCAAGAACTCACCCAGAGATTGTACGTGAAGAGATCAGGTGCGATGTTATCGGATTTCATGTCATGGACGATAAGAGGGATCTTCTCGAGGTGTCCGAGTGAGATGTGTAGAGTCATTAGCTCGTTGTAGGTGATGGCGGTTAGTGAGAGATTTGCTTGCTTCATTCTTGTGTAGAGAGACTCTGCTTTGTCGATTAGCTTTGATGAAGCGTAGCAGTGGAGGAGAGCGGTGTATGTTTCGCTGGTTTTTGCTGAGGCGGGAAGTGCTTCGAAGTAGCGTTCAGCAGCATCAATGCCGAAGACTTGGGTCATGAGGTCGATGCGGACTGCATAATCAGCATCAGATAACTGATATTCGTCGTTACTAATCATCCATTCTGAGATCTGCAAGCTCATAAGGTGCAAAATAAATGTCTTATTTATTGCATTACAAATTGGAACTCTAATTTAACTCAAAGGAAGGAAGAATCTCCGATAACGACAGTTCTCTATTTGCAGTCCATCTTCAGAGAGAATATCGGTCTATATCATAAAAATCAAACGTACAAATTCATACAAAGCCGAAAAGCGACTTTTGCCCAACGAGACAAACAAACTATACTGAGAACAAACAGAGAAAACTACTAGTTTATCACACTCCAGCTGGTTAACTTGCAAACATAGGGTATATGTTTGTTCATAGGCATAAGCAACATCTTCTAAAAGATGACATGAATTGATAAAACTAGCTTAATAAAGCGCGGGTTTACACCATTAATCACTCTACTAAAAAGACCTGACCAATAAAAGCAGCTAATTCTTGAAATCTTTTCTAGATTTGATCTTTCCCCATTTATTATTTAACCTATAATAACTAGGGGTTTAAGCATGATATCATATCACCATAATCCCGATTATCAAACTACATAAATCGCCCACAAACTAAAGATGGACACACCCTCCCTTTCAACACATTACTTTAGGCAAAGACTCCATTTTTTCTCTGGTAACTCAGAAGTCAGAACATGGAGTGTGAATCAAAACTGTGTTTGAATTGAAATACGGGTGCGAGCTTTTTTCAGACAAATGTCAATAAACCCAATCAAGCACAACTGACATACACATAGATTAATTGTGAGCATGGGGTTTCGCCATTAGTTCACTCTATAGCAGCTCATTCTTCAAAATCAAGGACATCATTACAATCTTTTATTGATTTTGATCTTCCCCATTTATCATATAAACCTACAACTAGGGTTTTAAGCATGATGTCAAATCACCTTAATCCCAATTATCAAACTACATAAGTTGCCCCAATCTTCACAAACTAAAAATGGACCCTTTCAAAGCATTTCTTCAGACAAACGACTCCATTTTTTCCCCTCTTTTGAGATGATATTTCAGAACAATGATAAATAAACCCAATCAAACAGGACAACTCACACATACATAGATTCATACCAACATATACTATGATAATCACAACACGAAATAACTACCGAACCCTAAAAATCAATCATCTTCTCAACATCCATACTTCTGCTAAATCAATCAAAGAACACGAATTACACAATGAATTAAAACAATAAAATGGGGGAAAATTGAGGACCTCGAGGGCGTGCTTGAATCGGCGAGATCGGCGGAGATCTCTAGAAATGCTGCGGAGGTCAGCAAGATCAATTGAGCGGCCTTCCCGGACCCATTTCTGCAAAACATTAGTAACACTTCTCTTTGGGAGCCGCAGCCTGAAAATCCTGCTCTTCAAATCATCTTTCTCATCTTCTACGTATTCATCCACGGCCTTGATGGCATCTTCTTTAACGGCTTCGATGCTTGAAGAAATGGATCTCGACTGGATTCTATTGCCCCTTCGTGCATTCCTACAGAAACAAGATAAGTAAAAAAATAAACCCCAATTTAGCTTTTTACCCTAGATTTTAGTATAAGCAAAACTAAATGCTGGAATTAAAGAAAAGGGAAGAGACGTGCCGAGTGAGAATGAGGTAGAGGGCTCGGGCGGCCATTGTTGGCTGATATATCTTCTTCTCTTCAAGCGCAAGGGTGAATTGATTGATATGTCATAATGTAGTGAAATCATCCATCAAGGAAAATTTGCAGAACTCAGTTGATTTACAAAATGCTTTTGCCCCAATTCATTTAAAATATTTGTTTTATTTTACCTAATAATTTTCATAGCTGTTTCAAAGTGAAAATTTTAATAGAATTTATTTTTGTTATTTTGGATTAAGAATGAAACGAAAAGTTTAATATTATACTAAAAAATCATAATTAATAAATCTAAAAGTACAATTGTAATGAAATCATAAAGAAAATTTGCAGGAGTACTTGCGTAGTTGATTAAAAATGCTTTTACCCCTTAATTCATTTAAATGGTTGTTATGCCTTCTCATATTAAAGCTGCATAATTCAAATTTTCAATAATATCTTTTAGTCATTTTGCTTAATTAAAAAGTGTTACCAATACATCTTAAATAAAGTATAAAGTACAATTTTAACTAGAATTAAAAAATATAAATTTTAACTAGAATAAAAAAATATATCAAATTAGGATAATAAAGTAGACCACTCGGCCATCCTAACTACATGTGATTTTTTAAATTTGATTTGTTAAAAACTTTTATAATTTATTGATAAATATTAAAATTTATTGAAAAATAAATAAATGTTACAACCTCATATAGATATGGAAATATCTGTCAGTGTTGATAAATTGAGTCGTGAAGAAACATCTACTTTAGTCAAACTCGTTGAGAAATTATCGTCGACCGTGTGCTTCAGGATAATAAGATAATCGCTTAAAGTCACAACTCTTTTCTCACATTCAGACAAAAAAATTTGAGTCAATTTTCTTTGTATCCTGAAAATGCCAATTTCATATAATCGTTTCAACATTATACATGTAAAGAAAATAATTCTTTCAATTTCTTTTCACATTAAAAAATTATTTAAATTCAATCTAATAAATATTTTAAGTCGAATTTATTGTACATATTCTTTGTAACCTGATATTTCATTGTGTGGTTTAGATGAGCGTTGCAGACTTGCAGTCATCCTCATTGAAAAAAAAAAATACGTTGAATATTAAATTTCATCCGAAAAACACCTTTTAACTGGAGGTTATTGTGTAAAGTATTTGTAACATGACGTCTTTCTTGTGTGGTTTTAGACTAGTAATTACAATCATATGATTTGAAAAAACAAACTTTGATTGGAATTGATGCACCACAAGAAGTCAGAGACATTTATAGTGTTCGTATATTTCTGTTGTTTCGGGTGATGGAAAAATGTTGCTTAATTAAGGAGGACCACTCGATCAACATGTGTCCAATACTATCATGTATGAAAGGAGAATGTGGACTTGATTATATTGCAGGCCTTATTTCCAAGGTTGGCTACACACAAGTATAAAGTTGTTCACCTACCAATGCTGGATAAATAATTTTCTGTTATCTCTACATTTTATACATCGATAAAAATCCACAACTACTATTCGAATCTCAACATTTCATATTTGGAAAGCTAGGGAGACTCTTCTTGTGTACATAAATCATTATATAAATTATAGATTATTGCTAGATTGACACTATCCGCGGGGGGACGGGTTTGAAATTAAGGATGCAAAATTCACAATTTAAAGTTGACATGATAAATTGGCATAAATGGTCCCCAATGTTTGTCTGTTTGGATGAATTGGTCCATAATGTTTATTTTTTAGTTTATTGGTCCCCAGTGTTTGATACTTTGGATAAATTGGTCATTCCGTTAAAATTTTCGTTAGTTGACCGTTAGTCAACGATTTTTTAAAAATAATAATAAAATAATATGAGGGCATTATCGGAATAAAATTTAACGGGATCAATTTATCCAATATTTTGTAACTTCTTAATTTTACCACCTAGGTTAAAATTACAAAATCGTAGATAAATTACTGAGGACCAATTTTACAAAAAAAATTATTACACCAAATAAAAAAGATTTAACTAACATAAAGACTATTTTTTACCTTTTAACCATAAATAATCAATTTATCTAATATTTACCAATTTTTAAACATATGAATATGAAAGAATCCTTGTTGAAAGGGATCTTCCTCTTATCAAATCAACAAAATAAAACAACTACGCACTTTCATTTAACATTACGAAAATTAAACTATATATATACGATAATATCTCACAAAATGGTGCAACCATGCTATAAACGGAGCAAAGTTAAATATGAAGTCATAAACTACTGATGTTACCCAAAACTATAATCTGCCCGTCAACAAAATTCTAAACAACCTACGGCAGTAGCTCCTCCAATAGTCATGTTGGAGGACCACTATCGAACGAAACTTTTTCCGCAAAAAACTTTTTCCACAAACGATGAAAAAGATCCCCAAATCCATTTCTAAAGAATGAAATTAATATATTTCCTACTAAGTCAGGGTCGGAAAATTCTCACGCATTGTCGAAACTCCAGATTGCATTGCTTATCCCTTTCCTCAATTCTGACAAAACGCAGAAATATAATTTCAATGCTGAAATTTGCATTTAATTATGGAGAATAAAAATAATTTTCTCTCAAATCCAACAGAAATGGCCAAACCTAATCTTCTCCAAAACAAACCGCCGTCTTGTTCACGGCTATGGATTGCGGCGGCGGCGAAAGAGAGCCGCGGGAGGAGGGCCGCCGGAGTATTGCGATGGAGATGGAGGGCGAGGGAGATGCAGCGACTTAGGGCGGCAGGGGGAGGCTGCGACGGAAGTGGCAGCGAGTGAGGGCGGCGGGGGGAGGGCTGCGAGGGAAGGACGGCGCCAGGGTAGGGGCGGCGGGACGGTGGACGGAGGCGGTGGTTCGGACGCGGGACGGAGCGGTGATTTTACTCAGTAATTTCTCAAAGATTTGCGTTTGTAATTTTAACCTAGGTGGTAAAATTAAGAAGTTACAAAATATTGGATAAATTGGTCCCCTTAAATTTTATTCCGATAATGCCCTCATATTATTTTATTATTATTTTTAAATAATTGTTGACTAATGGTCAACTAACAAAAATTTTAACGGAATGACTAATTTATCCAAAGTATCAAACATTGAGGACCAATAAACTAAAAAATAAACATTAGGGACCAATTCATCCAAACATGCAAACATTGAGGACCATTTACGCCAATTTGCCTAATAAATTTATAAAAATTATAAAACAATATCGAATTAATTATATACTCTCTCCGTCCCACTCATCTTGCAACATTTGTGATTGGACGTGGAGTTTAATATAGTGGTGTAAAGGTATAAAGTAGTGTTGTAAAGTAAAAGATAATGGAGTCCACTTGTTTAGGATGATTGTGGTCCATTCATTTTTTTTTCTATTTTAAGAAACGTTGAAAGATGAGTGAGACAACCTGAAAAGGAAAATGTTGCAAGATGAGTGGGACGTGAGGGAAAATATTATACTTTATATACATATAGAGTGTGGATATGATAGAAACCTACATTTAATGTGAGAATTAGAATCCATGCATAATCTTTGTATATTATATGCAAAAAAAACCTTGTAATTTTACACTTTTGTCCTTCTACATAAAACAAATAAAGATTATGGATAATGTAAAATTATAAATTTGCATAAAAAATACTTCCTCCGTCCCATTAATCTTGACTTCAAACTTCCGACGCAGTTATTAAGGTGAGGTAGTTTTAGTAATAAAGGTGTGACTCATACAATTTAAATAAATGGATTTAGTAGTAAAACTATGGATCCTACAATTTAAATGAAGTGATTTAGTGGAAAATGTGTGGTAATACAATTTAAATAATGATTAAAGGAGTATTATAAGTATAAAAACTTTCCTATTTGGATTGAAGACAAGATGAATGAGACAGTCCGAAAAGAAAACCGAGAAGATTAATGGGACGGCGAGAGTATAATGATTATGTATAAAACATCTATGATTATGCATAGTTCTTAGTTTTCACGTTAACTCTACGTTCTTATACGATCCACCCTATACATATATATGAGTAGGATGTGGATTTGATATAAACTCACAACTCCGTAGAAACTAAGAATTATGCATAATACTTATATTTTCATGCATAGAGCCCTATAACTTTACAATTTTGGCCTTTTGCATAAAACATATGAAAATTATGCCTAATGGATTTTCCAAAGCATTTTCAATATAAGTCATGAGATGATGGGCAGAAATTAATTCCTATGTTCCAATACAAAATCAAGTCCCTAGATGATCCATTGCCTATACGAATATTCTCATTTTATATAATTAGTTGATCTAATTTAATTCTTATTAGGATTAATTTAATAATAATTATATTTAATTATATACAATGACCTTATATACCTACACTAACATAAAAGAAACGTTTTGACACTAAAGATCATTTATCTCATTTATTATATCTTGTCCCATGTTAGTTTTGGGTCCACTAGAAGTCATATTTTCAAGCATTATATTTGGAGAAAATATGAAGGCGTACATCTTAATTGACAACATAATTATTGGCCCCAACTATTTATTGCCATAATTATACATTCCCTCCATCCCATTGATAATGTATTGTTTGGTTTGAGTGCGAAATTTAAGATAGTGGATCTAAATGTTTAAAGTATTTGTGTAAAAGTAAAAAATAATGAGTCCACTTATATAGATGATTGTGATCCACTCATTTATTACCATTTTAAATAATTACTTACCACAAAGAATCCCCATTCTTGGCAAGCGGCGGCGAGGTCGTGGAGAGCTTTGGAGCGTTGATCGGGATGGGGAGAGTAGAGAATGGAGAAATCAGTGGCGAAGGTGAATTGGGAGGGGATTGATTTCAAATTGGATGACTCGGCTAGAGCTTTAACGAATGAGTCATCCATGGATTGAGGGATATTATGGGAGGTTGTAGTAGCCATTCTCTCTTTCTCTCTGGATTACAGGGTGGGAAGGTTGAAGACGATATTGCAATCTTCGTATTCTTGAGGCTATTATTTATAGAGTAAATGATTCATTCCACTCAATAGAAAAAAATCGACCACCGCTATCTAAAATATATATTAAATAAATTTTATGTTTGTACAATAGCTTACAAGTTAAATTAACATTATCAAGTGAAACATCTTGTATTCGAGAAAGGGACATCCTACTGAAAGACAATATTTAATTTGGGACGAATAAAGTATATGTGAAAGTCTCGCACATAACGTCTCTTGCCTTTTTCATATTATGAGCAGGGGTGGATTAGGATTTATCAATTACAAAAAATTATACTATATGATAAATTACATGTGCAACCTTATCAAAATAGATATCCAAACTTTAAGTTTTAAACCTCTACTAAAGTTAATGTACTTAACATATAATTTATAATATTTTTCAGAGTAAGTTATCATATCCACACTAATTTTTAATTTTAACTAAAGGGTAGGATGACAAATTCAAAAATTTCGAAGGAGCTAACTCGAAAATTAAAATAAAATAAATATATAAATTATAAAAATAGAAGATTAATTGTAGTAATACAGGACAGTCCCCTTTTTGGATCCGCTCCTGATTAGGAGGACCCGTTTGCAGATTCGAACGGGGTGAGCTTATATGTTATTTATTTTCTTTGTTCTGTTTCGCTTTTTCTGTGCCGCACATAATTGACATTCATTAATGAACTTCGAGATTCTTGATTACCTACTCTTCGTCTGTGAACTTGGAATTTGGAAATACAATATTAATATACTCTTATAAAAAATATTTCGCACTTGTAATCACTACTATAACAATAATCATGTGATTAAAATCAAGTACAAATATATTATACTAATATATATAGATGAATGAATCAAGAAAAGAGACATTTTTAGTGATGGGAGCCACGAAAGCACTGGAGCACAACAATTTTGACTTGGGAAAACTTTAGATGAGAGCAACGTTTGTCTACTTTTTTATTTTCATTTAATTTGGTTCTGATTGCATAATAAGTGAAGTTATTAGATAAGTATATTATTTGATTTCAGTGAAAAATCTTAGGCCCAATTAATATAAAGTATGGTATTTTGAAAATGTTAAGTCGTGATATATAGCATTAACTTTGGCCCAATCTTCCTACTATTAGATTTGGCCCAATTAACATAAAGTATGGTATCCATTATGAATTTCCAAATTCCAAGCGTGTAATTTGGCGCATTAAATTATCGACTCTGCGAACAATACAAAAGAATAATTAGACACCGCAAATCTCTCAATCAATGGACAATGGACAATGGACAGTGATATATGTCATCATTTTTTTGTATTTCTTGATAGAAAATTAGAATATCTTTTTGTTATAAATATATATATATATATATATATATTTTATATCGATCATGTAAATTTCACAAGCTCATTAGCCCATGAGTCAATCTGTAACTATATAAATAAAAGTGTTTAGTCCCCATAATAATATACTTCTCATTCTTGCTCTCTCTATTATTCTTTACATTCTCTCTAGATTATAACACATTTTTCTCCCGAAAAACATCATTCGATATTGGAAGGTATAAACTTTTTTTGCGGACACCTTTTTTGATAATTTTTTGTTAATACTATCTTGATGCCATCACAAACAAAACAAATCTCTTTAGCCAACACTTTTAATGTCACCACAATCAAATGATTTATTTCTTTTCTTTAATGATCAAATGGTGTTGGAAGTTTTCGTTTTGTGTGGCGGCACTACATCACAAAATTATTATAAGATGTTCATTAACTTCAGTTGATTACTATTATTATGTTGTTATTATTGTTGCTTCTGAAGTAAAACAATATATTCCTAAAGAATATTTTATGCTTTTAAAGAGCAATTCCAAAACATATTTCCAACTTGAATTGTTACTCCAAAAGTAGCACAATCAATATTCTTGAAAAATATCACATAATATCATTGAAGAATATTTCACCATCTTGAAGAAGATTTAATACTATACGGCTTTGAGTTGAGATTACACACTTAGTTGCTTATGTCCATACTCAAAATGATTTTTGCCGTATAAAAATGAGTCTCACATTAAGATTGTTATTATGATGAAATAACGTTCCCAACATTAGGTGAAACATATGTCACATTTGAATTCATGAAGTATCAATATGAAATCATCCAGAAAAAAATACAAGGAAAAACTAGTCAAATTTAAATTCCCGAAGTAAATCATTGTGTACAAAAAGTCGAAAGATTCACTTGCAAAAGATTGCAAACCAACTTCTAGATGCTTCTATATATAAAAGAAGTGACAACGTTATACATTTGCTGCAAATACTCCTGCAAGAATAAATGTCCATGAACGACAAGTATAAATGGAAGCAAATGAATATAAAATTCGTCAAAAATACGGTCGACCAATTGGTTCTGAAAGAAAATTTGTGCCTAAGATAAAGGGGTACAAGATATTAACCAAACAATGACGAAAATGATTAATAAATCAAATAAAGTTCCAGAAGAACTACGTCTGAAAAAAGAGACCTCAATTAGTCTTAATATCAAAATATTGGAGAGATCAAATATCGCCGTGGACGCATGACGGTATATTCGCCTTTAATATGACTCTTGAAATGATAAAAGAGGATCTCAATGACAATTTGTTAGCGATTGTCAACATATAAATAATTGGCAAAAGAGGAAATAAGTCATATAAGGTAAATTACAAATCCTTATAAAGACGGAAAATATTTGGACCCATAGTTCAAAAACCGAAAAATGTAGCCCTGAATGATACAAATTTGTTGGTCCTGAGACGTGGTTCAGGTGTGTGTGTGTGGGGGGGGGGGGGGGGGTGAATACACCTGAATACAGATTCTTTTCTCAAACGCGAAAGTCAGCTCTAGCTGAGTTTGCTACTGAACTGAGTCAGATAGCCCTATTGGTCGAGGTAGATTGGTAGGTGAGACTTGTCAAACATCAGGGTCGACTTTCTCTGAATCCTCGGACCTTCAACTGAAGTGACTTTCCTATTGACGTTCTTCTGAGTATTCAGTGCATGGGCACAAATTCCTGTGCAGATTCAGTTGGTGGTCGGCTGACCAACTGACTTCTTCGATCCTGAGTCCATCAGCTGAGTGCAAGGTCTTCTACTGAACTCTAGCCTACTGAGTTCCTAACATGCTGAACTTAAATTAAGCTATTATAAGAACGAAGGTTCATCATTCAACTAGGGATTTTGGGATCTTCAAATCTATAAATATGGTCAACTGAATCTTCATCCCAACAAAATGTGTCTTTATTAGAAAAAGAAATGTAAAATTGCAAGATATAGGGCAATACTAGTGACATCAGGTTTCTTTCAAAGATCGAGAATTAATTATGGAAACTCTCCTATAATTGACGCAATTATATTTTAAAGTCTTGATTAATCTAGTTATGTCATAAATGCTTGATATGCGCCTTATGGATGTAGAAAATATCTATCTATATGATTAACTAGATACACTACTACAAATTTGACATACGACAACACTAAAAAGACAACGTTTTTGACAAAACACCGTTGTCGTAGCTCAAAAAACCGTTGTCGTAGCCAAAACCGTTGTCTTTTATACCAAAAGTGCGCTGATAAACAACGAATTTTGACTAGCGTTGTCGTTGTTGCGTTGTCGTTTGGTGAAAATTGCGCTGATAGACAACGGGTGACACAACCGTTGTCGTATGTGTGTTGTCGCAGTTGAATGATGTGCTAATAGACAATAGTTAGGCCTAACCGTTGTCGTTGATGTGTTGTCATAGGTTATGCAATGCGCATATAGACAACGGTTTTTGTAATCGTTGTCGTTTAACCATTGTTGTAGTTTAAATTTTCACTCATAGACAACGATTTCATCAACCATTGTTATTTATCTGTTGTCTTTTACCGAAATTTGTGTATTAATTACCAATTGCATATATTTCTTATAAACTATTCATTAACTGTAAACTATTCAATAAATCTAACCCTAACTCCCTCACCCCCGTCACTCCCTCTCCCTCACGCCTAGGGCTGTTCAAACTTTGGCCAAACCGGCCGAACCGGCTGAACCGAATTGAGTTCGACTATGATCGAATCGAACTTTTAAGTTCGGCCCGGTTCCCGGTTCGTAAAATATACAATGTTCGGTTTTCGGTTCGGTCCGGTTAAAGTGACCGGTTTGGCCGAACCGAACCGAAAACCGGTTTAGTTTGATTTAATTAATAATTTATTTATACTTATTTAAAATAAAATTTAAAAAAATACTGAAAAAAATAGCATTAAACAACTAAAACTAAAGTACGAATCATGTTTCAAGTTTCAACAAGAAGCCCTAGTTTTTTTTTCAACAACTCGAATCTCGATTCAAGATTCAAGAAGACAAGAACACCCACCTTACACCGCCCGCCGCCGCCGCCGACAGTCGCTCATCAGGAACACCGTCCGCCGCCGCTTTGCTCACAAACACGCCGACGAACACATTCAAGCAGACTTGGATTTCTCGCGGCTGTGTGTTTTGTTTTTGTAGAAATTCTTTGTTGGTATGTTCGTGGTTAACTCTACTCATCTTGGTGTCTTGTGGATTTAATTTCTGTAGATTTATTTTGTTTGTCTCATATTGTTGAATTGCTTATCTATTTTAATCGGTGGATTGGGAAAAAATGCATTGTTTAGTGTAAGTGTTGTTTGATTTTACACACCATGTCCCTAATCTGCCTCGTTTGATTGACAGCAATCGAATAGAAATGGCCGGAGAAAGCAGTCAACCACCTTCACCCTTACCTTGGGAATTGGGGTTAGAAGGGGGAGACGATCAAATGGAGCACAAGGAAATTGAAGTTACGGGTGAAAGGCAAGGAGAAGAAAAAAATGACGGTGAAAAGATTTCTCAAGGTACTTCTAAAGCTGCATCTTCTATAAGAAAAGTGATAAAAAAAAGATCTCAAGTTTGGGATCATTTTACCAAGTATCGTGATGGGGATGGCAATGAACGTAGTCAATGCAATTATTGTGAATAAAACTATGCGGCTGACCCTAACAAAAATGGGACCTCAAGCATGAAAAGTCACTTGATTGTTTGCAAAAAGAATCCCCACAATAAGAAAAATAAAACGACCACCACTTTGGACAGTTTTTGTAGTAATAGTGCAAGTGGAAGAGAATTAGGGAGCTTTAACAATTGGAAGTTTAATTAGGAGGATGGTAAGAAGGCACTTGCCATATTTATTGTTAAATCTGAATTGCCATTTTTGATTGTAGAAGATGAGGGATTTAGGGAATTTATGCTTGTTGTTTGTCCTATGATGCATATCCCTTGTAGAAGTACAGTAACTCGAGATATCTTGGGTTTGTATCTTGAGCATAAGAACAAACTGAAGTCTTTGTTGATGAAAAGTAAGCAAAGAATGTCTTTGACAACTGACACTTGGACAAGTAATAGCAAGATCAATTTTATGTGTTTGACTGGCCACTACATTGATGATGAGTGGAAATTGCATAAGATTATTCTTAACTTTGTTCCAATTGCTAGTCACAGAGGTGAGGATATTGGAATTTTGATTGAAAAATGTTTGCAAGAGTGGGGTGTTGATTATATTTTCTCTGTTACTGTTGATAATGCTTCTTCGAATGATACTGTTGTTGCTTATCTAAGAAAAAGGTTGATTGCATGGAAAAAAGTTTTCTTGATTGGGAAGTATTTGCATGTTCGATGTGTTGCATATATTGTGAACCTAGTTGTTAAAGACGGATTGAAAGAGGTGTCACAATATGTTGAACGCATTCGTATGGTTGTGAAATACATTAGGCAATCACCTGCTAGGTTGCAAAAATTCAAAGCTTATGCTGAGGAGGAGAAGGTAGAAAGTAAGAAGATGTTATGTTTAGATGTGCCTACTAGATGGAATTATGTGTTCTTTAGGCTTGAAACTGTTGTCATTTATAAAGATGTTTTTGAACGTTATTCCTTGTCTGAAGCTGAGTTTCAAAAAGACTTTAGTGGGGTTGGCCATTATGGTGAGGTTGGAGAGCCAACAAAATATGATTGGGAGGTTGCTGAGAGATTGGTTTGTGTACTACGTTGTTTCTATGATTTAACTCTCAAAGTTTCTGCATCAAAGCATGTGACTTCTCATGTATTTCTAGATGAAATTGCAAATGTTGATGATGCTATAAAACAATGGATTTCAAGTGATGATAGAGAGTTGTCTTCTATTGCTTTGAGAATGAAAACTAAGTTTGACAAGTATTGGGGGGATCCAATGAAAATGAATATGTTGTTATTT